>CAKNYM010051277.1:0-75658 GCA_932195095.1 Andricus curvator | reverse complement strand
CCCCCCCCCCCCAATCCTATCATTACATGAAGAAAAATTTTACTTCAGCAGAAACTAATATAAATTGGTATAAAATAAAGAAAAACTCATATTTTTAAAGCACGTTGCAGGCTGTTCCATTTTCTGTCAATTGCCAAATTACACTTTGTTTACGCGGTTATAAAGTCTTTTATGAATACGTTTATATACAGAAAACAAAGTTTATTGAAAAATAATCAAACTGTAAAATTTTATATTTGGTTCTTTCCCTATTTTCGAATAGTCGACTGTCTTCTTGAGACACTGGAGTCAGACTGATTTTGTTTTGTTTTGGTCAAAGGGCTGCATGTTGAGAGTCAAGTTACAAGTGCGCTTCATTTTTGACCGTTGGAAAAATTGAGTGTTTGGAAATTTTTGTAGATACTTTCGACAACCATTGAAATCAACTGACTACGAATAGCGAGCGGAAAAATCTTAAAATATTTGAAAATCCTTGAAATTTCATGAATTATTATAATTTTCTTCAAATAGGCTCTTTTAATTTGGAAAATAGTTATATATATTAACTGGCACGAATTTTTCTTATACTTCTGAAAAATCATTAAAAATGTAAATAAATTGCCTTAAAATTTCGAAATTTTCCCAGAGATTTTAAGAAAACTTGTTTATTCTCTTGAAACCTTTCAAAATTCTTTTAAAGATTCTAAAGCTTTTATTTGAAATTTTTAAAATCTACATTTTGTAAAATCTTTAAAAGTTTAAAATTCTTTTTGAATCTCTTCAAATCTTATAAATATTTCTTGAATTTACTCGATTTTTTTTTATTGTTTAATCTTACCAAATTGAAACATTTTGCTTTAAAATATTCTAAACTATTTTTCGAAATTTTAGAATATGTTTGAAATCTTTTTCAAATTTTTTTTAAGTTTTTTTTTCAAAATAAAAAATCATTTAAAATTTCCTCAAGAATTTTAGAAAATTTTTTTTTAATCAGTTCAGAATTTCTAAACCTTCTAATCTTTTAAAATTATTCAAATTTTCTGAATTTCTTTTAAATTTTGCAAAATTAAAAAAAATTGTCTTAAAACATTTCAGATTCTTCTTCGACAATTTTTGAAATCTTTTGAATTGTTTTGAAATCTTTTTAAATATTCTCTTTAAATTAATTTTTCAAAAAAAAAAAATCATTTTAATTTTTCTTAGAAACCTAATAAATTTTTTTCATTTTCTTGAAACCTTACAAAATTTTTAAAATATCTTTATAATTTTTAATTCTTTTTGTGTCGTTTCAAAACTTCTAAATATCTCTTAAACTTACTCAGATTTTTTCTAAAATGATCTAAAATGGCAAAATTTTTCTTTACACTCTTTTTAAAAATTTTAGGAAGTAATTTAAAATATTTTGTAATGTTTTTCAATTTTCGCTTAGAATTCATTGAAAAATCATTTGAAATTTTCCCATGAATCTTCAGAACATTTTTTTCATTCTCTTGACACCCTGCCAAAATCAGTTTACCTAAAAATTGTTTAAATCCTGAAAAATAAAAATTGTCTTGAAGTCTTCCATATTCTTTTTCCACACATTTTGAAATCTTCCAAACTGAAAATTATTCTTTTAAAATAAAACCGAAACCATTTAAAATTTCCCCAGAAATGTTAAAAAAAAAATCTCCAATCTTTCAAAATCATTAAAAATCTTCTACATTTGTTTCGAATTCTTTGAAATAAGTTTTTGCCCGTAATATCATTTTTCTCATCTCTTTGAAAATGTAGAAAAGTTTACAAATTACAGTGTGGTATCAAAATGTTGAGAACAGAATTATTTCCCAATAATAAACAATTATTTACAATTTAAATTTTCTCGTTTTCGATCACAATGTGTTCGATATTTTCGAGATATTTATTAACGTCGCTTTTTTTAAATAGGACATGCAATTAAAAATGTTAATTAATCGGGTCAAAAATACCCCCCCCCCCAAACACACGTAACATACCGTAACGAAACACGAACCCCCTCCCATTTAATGTTACGTAATATCTGAACGATCGCTAAGAAAATTTAAATCTGCTTTGAACGTTTGTTTCCGTTAACTGTATTAAATGACTTAACCTCAACCTGACATGAGTGCGCAAGCGCATACGTGTTTGTAAAACTTTCAAACGTTTCAGAAACTTTGGTCCCATGAAACGTTTAATTGTTTCATGCAACTTTCAATGTTTCCATGAAACGTTTCGTAGACTCACAACCCTATACGCGAGGATAGAATATTATTAGTTCAATACAGATTCAAAACGATAGACAAGGATAGAGTATTACTAGTTGAAGACTGATTGAAACGGATAGATATGGATAGCATATTTTTACTTGAAGACGGATTTAAACGAACAGATATGGATAGATTATTTTTAGTTGAAGATGGATTTAAAGGATACATAAACATAACATATTTTTCGTTGAAGACGGATTGAAACGGATAAATAGGATACCATCTCACGGATAGATAAGGATAAAAAACTCATTCAAACGGATAAAAAATTTCTATCCGTTTAAATCCGATAATTCCTATCCGTTTAAATCTGTTTACTTCCAGCAGGGTAGATATTGTTAATTAAACTTTTTTTTTAATCATGCTGTACCTCCTAAAATTATCGAAATTTGAACAAATTTGTTTTTAAAACTATTAGGTGTTATTGAAATCAACAATTTTTGTCCTTTACAATATTTTGTGTGCCTGATAGTTTTGGCAAAATACGCAAAAAAGCATATTGTAATAATCGACTTTGATCCATTTTATGGATATGTTGCAGATCTGTCTTCAGGATTAATTAGATTATGATAACAGGCATGAAATTTCTTTTGCATCTGGCCCATAGTTTATAAAAAGCACAAACAAGTTTTGCAACAAAGTTATTAAAATTTTCACATTTTGTTTTCTTATTCTGTTGAAGCACCCATAGAGGAAAAAAATTTGTCTAAGACTTTTTTCGTACCCCGAATAATGTATTCAAGAAATAAAAAATTAATTTAAAAGAAAATAAATCTCTAAAGATCAACTGGGATTGAAAATTTTAACCGATTTTTTTCAATCTTTTTTTGATTACTCGTAATAATATAACGCGGCTAACCCAGATAACAATCGTGCGACGCACAGTACTCGCATGCGTGCGAGGCACGCTGTCCGAGTCATAACGCACGCATGTCGCGATCACCTGTCGCAATGCCTCTCTGCGAAGCATGCGTGCGTTCATCCTGTAGATAATAAATAATTCCATAATAATGATCTAATTAGATCTTAGATATTGTTTATTTATCAAAATTGGAATATTCCAAATTGTATCATATGAAGAAAATAATAAAAATTATTAGTCCGCCTTTTCATGGAACAAAATGTGAAAAATTTCCAAATACTTTTTCTAACTTATTCTAATATATATATATATATATATATAAAATATTTTTTCCAAATTCAAAAGAAAATTTCTTTCTTACTTTCCTTTAGCTGGAAAATTAACTTCGAGAAAAACAAAATTTCGAGGCAAGAAAACGACGAATTCAATCGTAGTTATGTGGTTAGAAAAAATATTTTGAACTCTGAAAGTTTGCTCCATGAAAATAGGCTGCCTAAAACGCATGCCTGTACTGTTTTAATACCTTCGAAGTTCTTTATTTATTCAAAAACTTAAATTTAAACTTTATTGGGATATTTAAACAGTTCAAATTAATCAGAAATGTTTATTTTGTATTCAAATAATATTTTGAAAATTCCCAATTTGAATTTTTAATGAGTTTTTTTTTCAAATGACAATGTTGGTAAAATTATAATTTTGAATTTTAATTTCAAATAACCCATGAAATACTTTTTATTTTTTATAACTGCAATTTGTAATTTTAATTGCATAAAATTTAGAATTACTGTTTAAAAATTTGTTGAAGTATTTGCATAAATCCAACTTAAATGTTTAATCGAATTTTCCTAATTTTGAGTACTTCTTTTTTTAATACTTTAATACATCTTTAATTTTCTAAAGAATCCTAATCAATTTTATAATGATGTTAATACTTTCACGTTGAGATAAGAAGTTTAAACAGCGCGCTCAGTTGTTGAAAATGATATCTTTGAAATGATGATGGCCGTCGCGCGCGCACGTAGTGTCCCCGCTCTGTCTTCCGCAGTCTCCCACCATCAGCCCGCGTTTACCGCTTTGTTTATAGTTTTCCGCGTTTTACGTAACCTTATTTTTTCTTATATTATCGTGCCATTATAATCGTGCTCACTAACAATGTTATAGAAAGATAATATTTTAAATAAGTTAGAATAACTCGGACAGTGTAGAATCACATTTAGTCAGATGGCCTGTTTATACAATGTTTATACCACGCTTTACACCCTTTACACCAGCGTTTCCCAAATTACTACCGCGGGTAGATACCCTACCGCCCGGTAGGGGGATGCCACCCCGAGCCCGGTAGTTCGGCAGGCTCCCCCCTGCGAGCAAACGGCTGCTTTCGTATACCTGCCGCGAACAACCCTTTCATTGTTATGAGACAATGACCAGTTACAATAACTGAAATTATAAAGACATGGCTCAATTAAATTTTAATTAGCTGAATGAAATCCGTAACATAATTCTAAAAATATGAAAAAAAAATTCTTGAAAATCGGATGATATCTGCACTAATGAAGGAAACATTTACAAATCTTGTGAATATATAAATGGGACCTCTCAGTGTAACAAAAGTGCGATAACTCTTGAAGTTATTATCCGATTTTCTTCTATCTTTTTTTAACGTCTTTGTCATAATCTAACAAATCTAACGCATCCTATTAAAGTTTAATTTATTATTATTTTACCAAATTTTCATTTTTCTCAACCGGCTCTAATTCTCTAACAATGGGTAGGTCGCGCTAAGCAAGCATCCGGGTCAGACTGACAGGCGTCCAGTGTCTCTCTTGGGTTCGAGCATTGTGAACAAATTTTAGGGTGGCGACCCTACCGCTCCCCAGAAAGTGCGAAAGAAGTTTGGGAAACGCTGCTTTACACCACGCTAAATATATAACCTTCAAAATTCTGTGATTTTCCATCGGGTGAAGTGGAAAAATTATGGTTGAAAACTATAATTTGGTTTTGGTTGTAAATCCAAAATAACAATTTATTTATTTGACATAGATACTTAAATATATAAATAGTATTTTAGGATTCAGGGTACAGTCGCACGATGATCGCTTTTCACACGCACGCGTGCGACCATCACCCGTGCGAGCGATATGCGTCTCATATGAGGACGCATCTGTCATTCGTGGTGAACGCACGCGTGCGGATTAATCCGCATGCGTGCGTGCACTGTGAGTCGCATATGCGTTTCACATTGTTATCTGGGTAATGCAGTCTATTAAAACTGGATTGATATTGCACAAAATTTTGATTTCTCTCCTCTGGGTCTAATCTCAAACAATGGGAAGGTCGCGCTAGGCAAGAAACCGTCCGCTCGGCCGGCATGGGCACTAATCTTCTACCCATGGGGGGTCGCACGAAGGAAGCAAGAGCTCGAAAGACCTTCCCATTGTTACAAGATTGAAGTCTGTTGAGAAAAATAAAAATGTTGTAAAATATTATAAAATCGAATTTTAATACGCTGCATTACCTTCGTAATATTGTTACAAGATATAGAAAAAAAGATTAAACAAATATAAAAATTTCAATATGAATAACTGTTCAAAAGTATTAAATTTTTTAACATTATAAAAAATAGAAAAAAGTTATTTCTTATACAATATAAAATGTAATTTATTATTATTATTATACTATTAACCCATATCCCTTTCGGGGTAATCGTGACTCACTCGGCGAGGAAGGGAATTGTAGGAGGCGGTAATAGGGGAGGGGGTACAGATTTTTAGATTGATCTAGAATTCGCATGTTGTTTATTTAAATAACACGTTCGTTCCGCAGCACTGCTCCGACCCAGGTCACTGATCAATCTATCTAGCGATCACCCCAGGCGAAGAGCTTCACAAAGTCATCATGTAAAGCTCTCCACTCGGGCCCATTAGTATCCATGGTCTTTTGTTTCAGGCGTCATTCACTCCACTGACACTCTTCAACATGTATTTCTTGTAAAATATTTGTCACCACACCTTTTTGTCTTGGAATACCTCTTTAGTTTCCTTCACGTCCATGCATTTCCTCACGTAAGCTCTTGTGTTTCTATGGCTTTTTATATTTTTTTCGAATTAGGGTCTTATTCACACATCCAACCACTCTTTCCTCGGTCTGCTTCTGAGTGTGCTACCATTTACCTTACCTAGATATACTTGTTTCGCCAGTCGTTCATCTTTCATTCTCTCAACATGCCCAATCCATCACAACAAATTTCTTTCACTCTTGTCAAACAGTGTCTCATCTATACTATATTCTCTGAGAATTCTTACGTTACTGACTTTGTCCAACCGCGTTGATTTTACTCTTATCCTTTTCTTGGTATGTCCAAGTCTCGCTACCGCACAGCACAGTGGGTCTAAGTATAGAACTATATATCGCCATTTTAGCTTTATCTGATATATTTTTACTTCTGACAAAGCGTACTACTCTTACCCTCCTTTATACGCCTATCTATCTCTCCATCTATCTTTCCGTCATTAGTGAATAGGCTACCAAGATATACGTACTTATCAACTTGTTCTATTCTCTCATCGTTTAGGACAATGTTGCATATTGCTTCCTCACCCTTTTCTTTGAAGACCATAATTTTTGTTTTACTTACGTTAATTTTGAGGCCCATGTTCTTCATGATTGTATTCAGTTTGCTCAACATTCTTTGTAAGTCTTCGATTGACTTTGCCCGAACAACCTTATCATCTGTGAACGCTAACCCACGCACCCTCATTGTCCCGAGATCCAGAACTTCTTCGTCAAAGAGGGCTATTCTTAGACACTTGTTCATGACTGTAATAAATAGCCATGAGGACATAACGCATCCTTGTCTGACACGTTGCATAATATCGAACCAGTCATTCAGTAGCTCATTTACTCTCACACTTGCTTTTCTACCTGCATATATTGTTTTTATTGCTTGTAGGCGTAATCCATTGACTCAGTACTCTTTCAGGACTTCCCAAAGTTTACTTCTATCCACCTTATCAAACGATTTTTCTAGGTCAACAAATGCACAGAAAATTTTTTTATTTACTGTCAAACTTTTTTCTGTGATCTGTCTCAAGCTAAATATCTCATCCGTACATGATCGTCCTGTTATTTTCATTACCCTATGAATAAGTATTTTTTAATATATTTTGCGTACAGTACTTAGGAAGCTGATACCTCAGTAATTATTGCAGATGCTTTTATCTCCCTTTCTTTTGTATATTGGGACCATAATCGCATTTTTCCAGTCATCTGGAAATTCTCCCATCTCGATACATGTATTTATCAACTCGCAAAACCTGTGAGGTATGTAGTCGCCACCGTATTTAAGCATTTTAGCGTTAATACTGTCTACACCAGCTGCCTTACCAGTTTTAAAGTTCTTAATTATATCCCTAACCTCAAAGGCGATTCTCTCAACCGGGTTTTCTAACGTATCGTGTTCCATGTCGCAGTTGTGCTCCCCTTTAGCTTCACCTCCCAATAATTCCTTGAAAGAGTCCCTCGAAGCGTCTAGTATCCCGTCTGTATCATATACTATTTCACCCTTGCTATTCCTCATGCTGAATAACTCTGTACTACAACTTCCTTTCATACTGACCAACGCCAATTTATAAAACAGTTTCTTGTTTCCTTAAAAATCGATTTACATTTTCTTCTCTTCTTCTGTTTTGATTTTATCTTTACTTTCTTTAACCGGTATTTTAACTTTCCATTTTTTGTCTGTTTCCATTTTTTCCATTTTTTTCCATTTTTGACTAACTTCTCTGCACCAAGTGTACATGTGGATCATTCTATGCCTAAACCAAGTACTTGTAATTGACAAGCTCTTTTCTAAGCATAAGCTAAACAATCTGTCTCCATTAGCATTTGTTTTTGGTTCCCCTCAATTACCTAGCACCCTTTCCGTACCCTGACGTTGGACATCAACCCATCCATTCATATCTCCTAGAATAATGATTTTTTCCCCATTATCGCAAGTACCTATAGTATAATTTCAAGTGTCCCAGAAGGCGTCTTTTACTTCACACTTTTTACCATCAACTGAGGCGCAGCACGCTATGATAAATAATCTTCTGATACCAACTTTCATTCAAACCCACAACAATCTGGGAGATAAAAATGCTATTCGAATGTCGCATCCCATTGTATTTCTTTCAGGTACACATAAAATACCTATCTTCCTTACGCGCATATATATACCATTAAACCATTTCCCTTTCAGGGTAGGCGTGACACTACCCGATTCGGGTAGTGTTTCCAGGTTTTTCTTGTAGTTATAAATAACTACAAGTGTGGGCTCACCACACCCACGATGTGCCAACAGCACTCATGTCAGTATTCTTGAATGGTCACCCATCCAAGTACTAACCGCGTCCAACGCTGCTTAACTTCAGTGATCTGACGAGATTCTCGTAATTCTCTTTCCTTAAGAACATTCACCCCCCTAGCATTCCAAACACCCAGTCTCAATTCAGCGCCTGAAACTTTACCTTTACCGGATGCATGCCTTTCGTCAATCAAAGTTTCAGTCCATTCCAAGGCTACTGTATTGTTTTTATTATTCATTGTGCATAATGCACGCCCAACTACCAACTTCATGCGAGAAATGTATTTTTGCGAGTCGAAATCATGTCCAAATTAAGTAGCCAATCATCGTAAGGTGGAGAGTCTAGTTATAACGTCAGTCCCACCAAACTTCGATCAATTGAGGGGGAATATAGGGACAGAACTAGACCCAAGAGAGTCATGTTTGGTTTGTGTTGTATACTGAGAAAGGCACCAGCCTTCAGCAGATTGGTAATAGATGAGAAAATGTGTATATCTTTCAAAAGTTTCTGAAAATGTCACAAATATTGATATCTTTCCATAAATGTCATAGGTTTCTAAATTGTACAAGTTTTTATAATTTTCCATTTCGCCTTTCATGAATTTCAACAAACCTTCATAAACTTCTCGAAAATTTCCATAAATTTCAGAAAGCTTCATAAATTTGAAAAAATATCGTACGTTTTCAAAAAATTTATAAATTTCCATAAAGGACTCCGCACCAAATGTACAGTAAATGACATTTGTAAAAAATTCTAAGTCTTATTTTGTTTTGTATTTTTGATAGATTTTGATAGAAATAGCTAAAAGTTTCACATTTTAATGATCAGACTTACCGAAACAAAAGGTTCATACACACGAACTAGAAAGATTAACGGTTTTTTTGGTATGCAGCATGTTCGGTGGGTTTTTTCACACCTTAAATATCCAAGTATGGAAATCATCATTTCTTAGTAACTACTAGAGGTAGGAAATTACTTCAAAATAAGTACAAGATATCGATTTCCTTGTTTCAATAATTAAGGGATAATTAAACTACCCTGGCAATGAATTATAATGCAAATACTGCTAAAAGACGCTTCCTCTGTATGTTTTAAAGTGATTTTGTAGGCCTGACTCTTAATACAAAAAATCTTTGGTGATTTATCCCTTACGAAATGTTAATTTCTCTGCTTTTCTAATTAAGGAATGATTAAACAACCCTTTACAAAAATTTAAAGACGCATCCTTATCGTCTACACCTTCCCTACTTACTTTAATATGATTTCCTATGCTCATAGATAATTCAGAAAACCTTGTGTGGTTTTAGTTATTAAGAAATGTCGATATTCTGGATTCAATGTGCAAGGGATAAGAAAAGGACCCTTGAAGTAAATTCAGACATATATCCTAGTAATTGAACGTACCTTGTACTTATTTTGAAGTCATTTCCTACCCTGATATTTCAATCAGAACATCTCTTGTGTTTTTGTTCATTAAGGAATCGTTAATCTTTCTATAGCTCGTGGGTATGAAGCTTTTGTTTCGGTAAGTCTGATCGACGAAATGCGAAACTTTTAGCCAAATCTATCACAGAGGTTTTGTGAAAAAAAAAAACATTTCTCTAAAATAAGCATTTTTCTATTAAAATACATGTAAAAATTAAAAGTTTGACACAAGTGTTTGTCTAAACACTGTCCATTTTTCTTACTTTTTTCTTTCGAATTTTTGCGTTGCAGGTTCGAAAATACAAAAAAAAAATAGATTCAGAATTTTTCACAAAAAGCCATTTACTGTACATTTGGTGCGGGGTCCTTTCCGAAAAAGTTATCCAAAAATTTCCGAAAATTTTATGAATTTTAACCTGAATCGGGTAGTGCCACGCCTACCCTGAAAGAGAAATGGCTTAATGGTATATAATGGTATATAATTCTTTGAATTGCGATATTTTGTTTTTTACTTTATATCTTACATAATAAATTTTATTTCTATTAATTTCAGTAGAGTTTTTGATGCTAAAATATAAAAGAAATCAGTTGTGAAAGAAAAAAATGTAAATTTTTCTAAAATGTGGTATGTAAATATCTTTTATGGATAAAGAATAAGAAACCTAGGATTAACAAAAATTTTAAAGGGTATTTGAACTAATAAACATGTCAGTTTCGCGTTAGTCCACAATTTCTTTTTAAATGTACATAAATAATGACTAAAAATGAAACATTTTTTAACACATTCATATAATTCTTTGAAATACGATATTTTGTATTTACATTATAACTTACATAATAAACTTTATTTCTATTACTGTCCACGGTGAGCCTTAACATGATTTAACCCAAAAGTGCTTGCACTGTGAATTTTTTTGATAAATTTTACTTAATAATTATGTATAATAATATTATATTCATATTTTAAACAGCTTTTATGGATAAACATGCAATATTTATGAAAAAAAACTTAATTTAATGAACTACAAAAATTTGTATTGCATAAAAATATTCATTTTTATTATAAAATTTGATCACTTTCTTAATTCAATGATCTAATGTAAAAGTAGATTTAATACGAAATGTAACATTAATTATTGACAACGGTATACAATAAATCCGTAAAAATAATAAATAGAATGAATAAAGTAGAACAAATCATACACTTAAATATGCAAACCGATTTCTTTTTCGCAAAATTGTTCATCATGAAAAAATACTGCGTGTATTTTAGGAGTAACGCTAATTTTTAAGTCCATGTAACTCTCTTTAATAGCTGATATACAACTTTTATAATCTGCATGCAAATCGTTTCTAAAACATGCAGTAACGACTTTTCTAAAGTCATCAAAAGTTCTCACGTATTTCAATAAACCTAAATTAGGTACCTTGATTAATAGATCAACATTTTCCAACCGTTTTTTACAAGAATTTCCCTTCAATGCTGAGCCACCGAGTATTATTTCTCGATTAGCATAACACGCTTTGGCCCGTTCCAAAGATTTATTTTCAAAATATTTTAACATACTGGTGAATAAAGTATTCACCACACCAAGCGTTAATTGCAATTGTGGTGGTGGAATGAGCTCCAAAAATGTTTTATCGTGATCAGTCGTAAATAGCGCTGAATTTATTCAGTTTTTGAAATCTATTGCAAGTTCTTTCAAAGCTCCCAATTTGATCCAGTTCTTATAATTATCCCATGTAATCCCAACTGTTCTACAATATGCACCGCAAACATCAAGATCGTTTTTTCTTTGCGTCGCACCAAGTACATGGATGAGCACCGCTGTGTGCCATAATACCAACTAAGACGTTAGGTAACTTTAAATCTGTTGCTATGGTGCCTTCGAAAGTATGAACATTTAATGCAGACCATAGTTGCGAAACATTTTCGTAGTTATCTTGAGAACACGGAGCTAATGCTAATAAGGATAATTATATAACTCCAGAATCCTTCAATCGCTTAGCAGCTATACCTCCTCATACGTAGTACGTTTAGTTCCATGATCGTTCTCCAAATCAGTTTGTGATTGAATAGAAAGGCAGATCATCAGAAATCCACCTCCTCCATCTATGCCTAATTTCAAATGAGCTCTCGATACTTGCCGTTGTTCTTTAACGTAATCGATAAAAGCACTAATATCTGTACAATAAACTGTTTCAGTGGCATCAGAAGCTTTATTAGCTTCAATATTGACAAATTTAAACTCCTTGACAAGTTTTAATTTTAATCCAGGTTCAATTATTATCTTTATACTTTTCGTAGCCACACGTACAACTGAAGCAATTCCGATTATCTCACGGTTACTCAAATTCAAATTCGTTTTTATTTTTAAGAACTAATTTGCAGTAAGTAATGGTGGCTTTAATGCATTATCTGTGTTTTTTTGCCTATCTGAATACAAAGAGTTTTACCACTGTGTGCTCGAGTTAAACGTAAATGTGAAGCTTCTGTATTGTTATTCTCACTCGTTCTATGTTTGATTATGGAAGAAATTACTTGATCTTGTACCTTTGAAGGTATGTTTAATACGCACGTGGATAGATTTTCAGTACGAAAAAGTGAATTGCAATCATGAGGGGTTCCTTTTACAATGATAGAAAAACAGGAACTGCAGCGTTTCTCGTCATGGTCTCTGACTTTGATTTATGTAGTTTGACGCGGGGACGTAAATTCGAAATGTCATGAGTTGATTTCTTTTTCTTTTTTGCATTTTAAACAATGTTCCTTAACAACGTGCATAATGATAACTTTTCTTATAAATAATTGTATATTTTTAATATAATAACAAATGTTTCAAGTATCATAGGAAAAATAAACGAATTTTTTATTATAAAAATATAAAAAATTACTTGTCTTAAAAACGGCTCAGCCGATTATTTTCATTCTTGTTGGTAAATAATTTATAACCAATACAGATGTGAAATCTGCAACAAAAAAATCACAGTTCAAGTACCTCTGGGTTAAATTATGTTAAGGCTCACCGTGTATCAGTAGAATTTTTTTAAGCTAAAATATGAAAGATATCAGTTATAAAATAAATTTTTTTAAGTTTTTTGAAATGTTGTATAATACAAATATCTCTTAGAGGTAAAGAATAAGAAATCTAGGATTTACAAAGGATTTAGAAGAGTATTTACACTAATAAACACGTCAATTTCGCATTAGTTCGCAATTTCTTTTTTTAATTAAAGATTTAAAAATTTTTTAATCTATGACTTTTTTTAAATTTAGTAGAATGAAATTAATAATCAATTAGAGTTATCATTCGCGATTGACATACCTCAATTTAATTTTTGACATGTATGCATCATTAAATTTAATATGTATAAAATGTTAATAATCGTACATATCATGATTTAAAATATTAATTAGTGGATTCTACAAATTATATAACATATATTTAATTGGAAGAATAAAAATCTTACTAACAATTTACATATTTGCTATTAATTTCAGTTTTCTATTTGAGAAAATGTTTTCTTTTGAACACATAAAATATAAAAAAATTTTAATATATTCAAAATATATATTACAGTAAACTTCCACTTATTTGAATGGTCTCGAAACGAACCCGACGAATTAGTTGAACCCTGGAGGGGCCCCCACCTCTACCGCGAGTCCTTATGTTCTTTTTATCGAGCGACGTTCATTGGTTGCCCCGGCTTTGTATCGCTGCGCTTGCTCTAAGCAACTTTTTCAACTGCGCATGTGCCGAAAACCGCAGTCGATTTGAAATCAATAAATACTATCAATAATAATACACATAAATACACCCGACATTCCTAGAACTGCTGGCCCACGAAGTTTCTCAGGTCAAGGGGCGAGAGGCGGTTGCGACTCTTGCATGAAAAACACCTGCAGCGTAGGGGCAAAGACGCAGAACGCGGGTACTCACATGTGGAGATTGCGCAATATGATACATTCCAAGTGGAAACGGTTCAGACGGCCCCGATTTGCGTTGTTGAAAAAGACGCGGGTCGTTAGCATCACTGCATACATGTCAGTGTTTTTCAAGTGTCTTGCAAGTGTTTTCGTTGACGTACGACAATTTGCCCACTAAAACTCACTATAACATCGCGGCCATGCTAGCATAGGTGGAAATGTCTGGAAGGTTAGCATATCGTTCTTGCCATAGGAGTGCAGACAACTTTTTGGAGAAAGTATTCTAAACGTAAAAGTAAGTAAGTTATAAAGGTCTGAATCATAATAGTTTTCAAGTGTATAATGCTAGGATAGGTGGTAATGTCAGCCGTCAGGAAGGTTTGGACATGGTACTGCAACTGTATACGCCTTTTTGGAGAAAATATCCTAACCGTAACGGTAAGTGATATAGGGCTGAATAGTAATACTTCTCAAGTGTTTCAAGTGTTTCGCGAAATACAATCAACTATCTGAAATTTGAGGTTAGAGTACCCGGTTCTGATCAAATCGAGCGTACTTTTACGTTTAGCATATTTTCTCGAAAAAGTTGTCTGCATTCCCATAACGTCATGCTAAAATACTCAATTCAAAGCTTCCCACTCTTCGCGTCTCTTTTTTCAATTGGTCAGCCACTGACATGGGCGTGACCGTACAGCCCGTACAGGGACCGTGGCGGGAGTTGACAAGTTTAAATAAGTGCGAGTAGGGGGGTTCAAATATGTGGAGGTTCAAATAAGTGGTGGTTCAACTAAGTGGAATTTTACTGTACTAGCAAAATTTCCACGCTGCGCGCGTTGATGACATATTTCTTCTTTTGATTGCATAATAATCAAATTAAAATATATGCTTAAATTTAAAGTGCTATAAAATATAATTAATAAACATAAATTAAAATAAATATTAAAGTAGCTATCATTGGCTATAATACAATTTCAAATTAATTTAAACTTTTATCGGCTATTAGTAATTTGTAACTTTTATTTAAATGTAAGATTTTATCCCAGCAGGAATTAGAAGCAAGGAGAAAAATTAATAAGTTAATTAAGGATGCTGAACCATTTCGCCAATGTTTACAATTTGAAACTCGCCAAATTGATTAATTTAAAATCCTAACAGTTTAAAATCATAAAATGTTGAACACCTTTTGGAAATAAATCTACAAAGAAAATTAATAGATATAGCCAATACAGAAAGAGAACAGGGAACGCGGAAAAAATGTATAGCTGAACGACGGATATTTATCCTTGATCTGGTCCAAAATATCGTTTAAAACGAACCAATGATATTGGCAAAATCTTTAAAATAGTGGTTTACAGCTAACATTATTTTGACTATTATTATTAATGAATCATATATTAAAATCCTTAAAGCAAAGATATTACATAGCTGAAATCAAAATGCTGGAGGTTCGAATATAGCACAAATTTAATGGGAATAATGTTGATAGAGGTCTGAAATTTGTAATTGATTTCACAGTTTACGTTAAAACTATAAAGATTCAACACGCCGAATTGAAATAAAAAGAAGTGAAATTAGTATCATAACTGTGTTTCAAATTGTTATACTTTTCTAAATCTTGAATGCCAAGTTATATAATTTCTCCGTTTTTCTTATCTAACCAAAAAATTTTACGTGGCGTTTCAAGTTTGTATGACATTTGAAACTAACTAAGTCACATAGATAAATCAAAGATATGAAAATTCATGAATCGGGGATACAGTTGGTTGTTTCAAAAACAGAAATTACTTTTTTCAAAAATATTCTGGTTTTATTGATTTGATTTTTTAGTATTGTTCTCTATGAACTATAAGTTTTCTTCCGTTAAAAGAAAGAAAAATAGGATATGACAAGTTGAGGCTTAGAAAAGTATGGACACACTTGAGGGATTTGGAGAAGCGCAATAGAAGGAAATATTTAAATTTTCAGTAATCCCAACGACCCTGAGCAGAGGGAAAATCAGGGAGCGAGAGCCAGAGGGTGAAAAGAACTTTTTTGGAATGTAGCAGCTCTCAGGAGAAAATATAGGGATTTCTGAAAATTTGGAGGATGTTTTGATTATATCGGATTAATAGAAACATGGATTGAGGAAAAAGATTGAACGAGATTCAGGCAATTGTTAACCTTTTTATAAATATAAATACTTACATATATCAATTATTTTGTGCAGCTTAATTATAAAGCTAACTAGAAATTGAACCATACTCAATGCATTTCTTATTTATTTTGAAGATGATATAGCTATTCACAGAATTAATTATGGTAATAAACGTTGTAATATATATGTATTGATATGAAAAATATGAGACGTGACCACAGGTGTGATTTACCGTAGTTCTACTGGGAGCCGGAGTCGTAACAACCATGCCAAAAGCTAAATGGCACCTATGTGAGGTGTCTGAAACGGTGACTCTGGGATACTGGGCGATCTCTCAGAGTATGCAGACCTTATCCTTACATGCGGGGCTCTACAAGAATTGACGAACCCTTTTCCCTAGCTGCTCGTGGGAACAACAATGATAATATCAAACATAGTTGTAAGTGCGGTTCAAAACAATCGAACACGCAGCGCTCTCGACAATGTGTCGGACAACAATGCTAACTACCCTAGAGTTGGGGGAACCAATCAAGACAGAATCAATGCGATGGACCGGCAAAACCTCAATACTTTTGAGTGGACGGTCCGACTTAGGGACGACCTGCTGGAGTGCTACGACACCAGTATGGCCCCTAAACGAGAAGGTTACATGGCGCGACTGCATACTCTGTGGTGCGATAAACACCCAGAGCTCTCGCACTTTTCGCATCAACTTCCGCGAAACCTTGCTAAGGACCTCCGTAAAAGGGGTTGTATAAGCGGAGCGCCTACTCTACCGCAGCCAGAACGAGTCGGCAACAGAGAAAGAGAGGCGACAATGAGACCAACCGCGAGGAGGCATGCAAGAGAGGAAGAGCGATGCTTTAGAACCAGCAGAAGCATCAACATCCAGGTTTCTCTGAAGCTCAAAGATCTGGCTGAACTGGATGACGAGATGGAGATTTCCGAAGAGTTCGATCTGTAGACTATCAATTGTGGTGTGTATAATGCAGCGCGAACTTTGGCGGCTGTAAACCGTAAAACAAAACCAACGGCTGATTATAAGACCAAAAGACGAATGCATCAACTCACCATAAAGATAGGCTGGGCAAGACACTATGCGTCCCGCATTCAGTGTGTGACTGACTACATAACACCTGGCAGGAATTTTACTGCCAGGATCCGACAGTTCGCGCGCGAACTGCGGATCCGTCCTAAAACACTCAACAAGTCAAAGCTGCTGACCAACAGGCTGCATATTGTTGACAGAATACGGATACTATATGACGCTAGAAGAAGTCTAGAGCGGAGGTATAGGTGGGGTTTTTCTCTGACCCATCTCGACTCTTCCAAGACCGTCCAGTTACTGTCGACCACTCACCCAAACCAGAGGAGGTCGAGGTACTTTAAAGAGAAGTCTACGAAGTCCAGCATCCACTGAAAGAAGACACAAAGAACATAATAGCTTCAAGGAGCTCTGCAGTGTCCTCATGACACCTGAGGAAGAATACCCACCTATCACTACCAAGGAGGTGAAACAAGTAATAAGAGGCATGAAGAACTATTCCGCTCCGGGACCAGATGGTATCAAGAGCTTACGGTAGAAGAAAATACCTTCAACCCAAAAGCATCTGGCCCACATTTTCACCTCATATCTAAAGTCGGAAGAGCCTATTCTGCAGTAGTTGGTGGAAGGACGCACAGTGCTCCTCCCGAAGATGGGCAACTTGTCTGACCCTAAGAATTACAGGCCAATAACTTGTCTGAACCTGCTGTATAAGATCTTCACAGCTATCCTAAATGATGGGATTGTTCGGATAATCGGACCTGTGTACCGAGAGATGTACGAACAACGCGGCTCAAAGAAAGGGGTAGCAGAATGTCGGGAGAACCTGCTCATCGATAGATGTGTCTGCAAAGACGCAGCATCCTACCAGCGCTACTAATCGATGGCCTGGATTGACTACCGGAAAGCTTTGGAAACCAGATTTACGATCTCAGCTGGAAAACATCGTGTGACAAATAACAACGTCATCTTTCAGAGAGTTATCTTTCAGGGCGACACCATGAGCCCTCTCCTCTTTTGCCTCACATTATTGCCACTATCTCTCGCACTTCGCCAGTCCCAAGGGTACTTCTGCGGCAAACCTGAAAATAGAAAGAATAAAGTCACTCATGTATTTTACATGGATGATCTCAAGATCTATGCTAAAAATAAAGACCAACTAGATCTAGCTCTAGGGATTGTCAAAGAGTGCATTTATGACATTGGAATGGAGTTTGGGTTAGAAAAATGCGCCAAGCTTAATTTGAAGCAAGGAAAACTTAATAGCATCCTCGAAGACCCTGATCTCGTCGATAGAAGCGCTATGCGATACCTTGGTGCCGGCGAGACCTATACATACCTGGGCGTGCCACAAAGCTGCATTCAGGACGTAACATCTATTAAGAATGCTCTCCGATGCAGATACAAAGATCTTATCCGACAGATTTGGTCCTCCGAACTGTCGGCGAGAAACAAAGTATCTGCAAGGAACATGCTTGCCGCCCCGGTTGTACTCTATTCATTTGGAGAGGTTCCATGGACGAAGGACGAGCTCAGATCCTTCGATATCGGGTCACGAAAAGTTATGCACATGAACACGCCGCACAGTGGGGTAAAGTGATACTTTTTGTGTCAAAATTCATTATCTCTTGACGGAAATAACAGAGGGATAAATCCTATTGGAAGTTGTAGATTAATACCTGCAGAATATAGGAAAAATGGAGAGAATATGAAAAAAACATTTTTAACCTGAAAAATCGATGTCAAAGTTGACATTTTTTAGTAAAAATTTAGATGATCGATTATCATGAGCGCTTAGGTATTAAATGTTACGTGCTACACATTTTTTTTAATAGATTCTTTCATGCCGATTCCAAATCCGGCCTTGAAATTAATCTGGGACTTTAAGAGCTCGGAGAAAAAAGCGATTGAAAATGGTTTAAAAGAAGTATGGACGTGGCAAATGTTTTATTTATGCTGTCAGAGTGAGTCATTTATTGATATTACGGTTTCCAATATCGCATAACATGCATAATTAGTGAAATTGAAATGCATAAAACAGCAACTGTTATGATTAATTTGTCGAATATTTGTAACAATAGTGAGAAAAATCTTACCCAACTTCAATTTCAGAATTACCGTCCAATCATTAGTATATAACATTTTTTCGAATAAGAAAAGTGTAAATTGTTCAACTTTGTATTTGTTCTGATTATAAGATAATATAAAAAATGATTTTATATAAGATAAGTTATTCTTTCTTCCTCGTATTTATGTACATTGCTATTTTATCAAATTTTAGTGATGAAGAAACCATTAAAAGCCTAGGCAAAGGAAAATTTTATTTTAAAATACTTTTTTTGGTGTCCAGGTTTCAAAATTTTCATCTCATCTCTATTACATATTTTCCCCTTATATTATTTAAAACTATAATCTTGTGAAAACATAATTTTTCACAAAAATTAATTATTCTTCAAATATAAGTTTAGAGATAAATATTGCACGGTTTAAGATTAAAAAACTCAAGGTCTCTATTTACATAAAAATAACAAAAACTATTGTAAGTATAAGGATCAGACACTTACTTGCATTAGGAAATTAATTTATAACACTATTTTTTACAAAAGAATTAAGAAATACTTACGCTAAAGTGATCTTTGCAACCAAATATAACCAAACTTAGTATCACGTTGCATCATTTCAAACCACTTTTTGCTTTATAAACCTGATCAATTTGCAGTCCGATGAAATTTGATGAAAATTTAGACATATTTCCCAATATCTAACATTTACAATTTTGAAAAATTAGCTTGGGATAGTAATTTATATATTAATTATTTATTTTTGTATGCATCGGTATGGGACTTGAATGAACTCTTACGTCACACGTCATCTCAGCCAATCAAAACTTGTAGAACTGACGTGGGTTTAGGCATTTTTACGCGCCTCGTTTATTAATTATTATAATTATTGAAAAGGGTCAAAATAACTTTTTGGCCTAGATTTTAAATATACAATATTGATACTTGGTAAAAATAATTTTTTTGGTGAAAATTTTTTCTTCAGAAATTACTGTATTACGCATTACTTCAAAAAAGCCTCATGCACTTGAAGAGTCAGTTCCACATTCCCAACAAGCTAACACTCCTTCGAAAATTATAAGGTCGTAAGCCACATGCGAAAAAAGGTCGCATCCCACTTCGAAAAAAATAATATACGAAGCAAGCCACATAACCCCGTCAAGTCGCAGTGTAAATAGGGCCTGAGAGTTATTATTCTTTTATATTTTCGCTGATAATTAATGTCGTGGTTGGCTTTCGCTTCCAGTACCGATAGAGGTTACGCGGTGTTTTTCGATTGCTATCATTTTTTGGCTGGTGAGAAGAAAAGAGTTAACTGAGAACGGTGAGGGTGTAGTGAGTACGGCGTCTGGAGTGAAAGTATAAATGTGAATGAAAGGAGTGGTGGAAAATGCGAATTTAAATGAAAAAATAGATAAGTTGGTAAGAGTTGATTTTGAGCTTAAGTGGGCTTACGTGGGAAACTAGGTTTTCTGGCAGAAGGTCGGAGTCGTAAGGGTGTGACGGGAGAAGGAGCAAAAGCGACGGCATATTAAATAAAAGAAAGTAGAATAACAGGGTGAGTTTTGAGTAAAGTTTTTGGGTGCGTAAGAAGGTGACTGGTGGAGGAAGTGAGGAGACAGGAGAGGAAGAGTTGTGGGTAACTCGGGGGGTAAAGCAGAGCGGCATGTCGGTTAGGGATCGTACTTAAATTACATAACAGCTCAAGGGGGAGGGAGAGGTCGAGAGATTTTGTTACGATTTGTTACTGTAGGGGGTGGGGGGGGGGTCTTTATTCATGTAGTAGTAGTAGTAGTAGTAGTATACCATTAAACCATTTCCCTTTCAGGGTAGGCGTGACACTACCCGATTCGGGTAGTGTTTCTAGGTGGATAGTTTCTTGTAGTAAATAACTACAAGTGTGGGCTCACCACACCCACGATGTGCCAACAGCACGCAGTATTCTCGAATGGTCACCCACCCAAGTACTACCCCCCCCCCCCCAGTAATTTTTGGAAATTCACAAATGAAATAAATAACACGCGGTAATTGTACAGAAATTTGATATAAATTTAACTGCACGCGCCACATAAACCTGGTGAGTGAAAAACAACCCTAGACAACAGAAATTTCCAAAAAATTAATGAATTAAATTCAACTATTTTGTTGAAAATTCAACTATTTCGTACAAAATTTACTTGTTCTTTAAAATTCATATTTTGGTATTGAAAAGTCAACTGAACTGTTTTTTGGATGAAAATTAAACTATTTTTTTTTAATTTACCTTTTTAAATAAAAAATTCATCTATTAT
Organism: Andricus curvator; assembly: GCA_932195095.1. NCBI lineage: Eukaryota > Metazoa > Arthropoda > Insecta > Hymenoptera > Cynipidae > Andricus > Andricus curvator. Next base: position 54,322 of record CAKNYM010051277.1, on the reverse strand, counting down.
AGTAGAAATTGCATCTTTCTCAGATAAAATAGCAACTGTTCGGTAGAAAATTCTACAATTTTGTTAAAAAGTCATTCTTTTTGGTCGAAAATTCAACTGCTTTGTTGAAAATTGAACTATTTTGTAGAAAAATTACTTGTTTAAAATTCATATTTTGGTGTTGATAAGTCAACTGAAACCTTTTTTGAATGAAAAGTCAACTATTTTTTCAAAAATTTGCCTTTTTGATTAAAAAATTCATCTGTTCTAGTACAAATTTCATCTTTTTTGGATAAAAATGTAACTATCTGGTTAAAAATTAATTTCTTTGCTTGACGATTCAACTATTTTGTTAGAAAATATTGTTTGAACCACTGTGTTAAGAAATCATTTTTTTTTTTGAAAATTCATATTTTTAGTTGAAAATTCATCTCTTTGGTTGAACGTTGAACTATTTTGTTTAAAAAGTCATCTTTTTTAGTTGAAACTTCAATTGCGTTGGTAAAAGTTGAACTACTTTGCTGAATTTTTCTTTTGAATTAAGGTTTTGTGTTTGGTTGAAAATTTAAATATTTTAAGAAAGGAGTTGTATCGACCCTCAGTTAAAATAATATTTGGATGTTGATGGTGCAATTGGCTTTTTATCAGTTCTGACGGTAGGTCATCGATGCCCGCGGCTTTGTTATTTTTCAACTTCTTGATGGCCATTTCTTTTTCTATATCAGTAGGATCGTTAATTAATAGATCAGCAGTGTGGATTTCGCCGAGATTACCTTCAACGGGGGCTTCGCGTACATTTAATAGTTTATCGAAATAATCTTTCCATAAATTCAGTCTCTCTGTCGCATCGGCTACTAGATTGCCATTTTCGTCCCTCATTACTTCCGTTCTACTTTGAAAGCCTTTCCTTATAAAATTGATTCCCCTGTACATCTCACGCGGGTTATTTTGTTTATTATGCGCTTCTATTGCTAGTATTTTATTCTTTTCCCACTCCCTTTTCTTGGATCTATAGAGCCTATTTGTACTTTTGTAAGTTTTGCGGCTGCCTTTATCGCCTTTTTCGTATTGCTCCACAGGGTTTCCGGGTCCTCCTCGTGATTATTGTTATCGTCTCTCTGTTCTTGGAGAGCGTCGAAACTATTAGAAATCTCAACTTGGTAATTTAATGTTTCTGTTGCTGTTTTGAACTTATCTATATTGAAACGAACTGTTGGCTCTGTGCGGCTTGTTTTCTTACTTAACGCTAGCCTAGATCTTAGTTTTACTATCACGAGAAAATGGTCTGAATTTAAATCCGCTCCCCTATACGATCTTATATCGAGAATGTTTGTATGACGTCTTCTGTCAATTAGAACGTGATCAATCTGATTGTGAGTATTACCATCTGGTGATGTCCAGGTGGCCTAATGTATATTTTTATGCTTGAAATATGTGCTTTTGACAACGAGGTTTTTTGAAGCTGCAAAGTTTATTACTCTGGTTCCATTATCATTACTGACGTCATGCAAACTTTCTGATCCTATTGTAGGCCTATAAATTGGTTCTTTTCCAATTTTCGCGTTGAAATCCCCCAATACTATTTTTGCGTCACAAATAAAAAATTTTCAAGTTTATTTATTTATTAAAAAAAAAAGTTTTCTACCATAAAAGATGACCTTTTAACAAAATTCTTGAATTTTCAACAAAATAATTGAATTTTCAAGTTAAAAAGTTGAATTTTTTATAGTGAAAAAAAAGTTTTTTATAGTAAAAAATTAATTGTTTGGAGATGTAAACGAAGATAACAAAATTATTTGCGTTAAGTAAAGAATTAATTGTTATAGAGGTGTAAATGAAAACAATAATTTTTTTTACACAAAACCTAAACTTATTTGCAGATGGTTAATTAATAAAAATATTACAAATTTAATTAAATTTACAGATGTTATCAAAATTTGTAGGTCTCATCAATCGGAGGAGAAACTCACCTTACAAATTCATAAGAAGGATTTTGAATATAATGAATGAGAGCATTCAACATTTTTAAAAATACTTATTAGATCACTGAACAATTTTAAAAAACTTTTCTTGCGTTTACGTTTTCTGGAAACCGCCATGCCTTGAGAGATAGGCAAAGCTGACTGAAGTATGCAAGTTTAGGAGGGTGTATCTTATTGTCAGGGAGAAATTAGAGGAAAAAAAGTGGTGTGAATGTTTTACGCATTTTCCTAAAAAGGAGTCATGGTGACTTAAGAGAAGAAATTTGAAGGAAATGTGGAATAGGTACAAGTGACTTCTCAGAGAGGATCGTAAAATGTAACATGACCCTTTAAAAGGCCGAAGGACTGATTCGTGAGTAGAGAGATGCAATATGGTTGTGTGCATGTGTTAAGAGTGAAGAGTGAATTGCATTGAAAAACCTTCTTTTTTTAATTATTGGTTGTATACAGAAAAAATTGTTAATATTATTATTTATTTTTGTTATAATTGAAAATTTTTCTTTTTTTATTACTTTATTATTTAAATTGATAAATAATTGTAACTAAATTTTTATTTATTTTTTGAATAATTCGGAGAAATTAACAACTAACGATGAAGTTTAATTAGTAACGCGTGGTAAAATGCAGAAAGATTTTCAGTGTCAGTATGCTGGTTTACTGCTTTCGGATTACTTGCTATGTGAGTAATTTCAAGTAACATTCTTTTTTTGCAATTTGTGGGTTTTTCAGGATTCTAGTTTGGTCAAAGTCAAATCTGTGATCCTGATTAACATGCTCGCATTTGAATGGTAATCGTCAGGAAAAAGAAAATTGGTCAAGGAAAAATCATAGAATTTTCAAAATTGCATGTATTATTTTAAATTAAAAAAATGTTCAATAGTTTCAAGTCCCATATCTGATTATTTCTGTAAACCATAAATTACGCCAATCAGAGGGGGGGGGGGGGGGCCCCCTGGAGATGGCCAATAATCCGTTACGTAATTTAAGTATGGTGCATTATGCGGAGTCCATGGCGTGATTTCAGAAGGCGACGGATGGAGCATGAAGGATCAACGAGAACAGCGAAACGAACAGGGACAATGGTAGCAAAGAGAGAGAACTGAGAGAGGGAGAGATTTTAATATTGTTCTGACTGTTATGTCTGTTCTGTCAAATAAAATTCAAGGTTGTTAATAAGGGAGTTATACAGATAATGACGAAAATCGAAACGTGACTTGAAGTTATATTTAATCATAATACGGTAAGTACCAAGTTCACGTTTTAAACACACGGCAAGCAATTCTCTTTATTTTTTAGGGTGGTTCTAATTACATGGGTTGAAGAATTTTTTCAAAAATGTCACACAATATATTTTAAATGTTTATAAAATAAGGATCACCCGGATATGTACCATACGTATATATAATTTAAAAAAAAGGTTTAAAACCACCGCAGGGTCCCACTGAGAGCAACTGCCATCTAAAAAATGACACTGCATCCCAGTAGAACCGCAGTATATCACACTTATGGCCACGTCTCACAACCCTGAGATGGGTGGTCACAGAGCACGATGAAATCACGACAGGCCGGCGAAACCCTCGTGTGTCTTGAGGACACGAAGCGACCCAAGGATAACAGCTTTCTGCATCCATCTCGCAAGTGCCTTGGCATATTTTTGGCACGCGGGTATGGCTTTAAGGTTACGAACCAGTGACAGTTTCGCACCTCCGAGAGCACCTATCACAAGGACAATTACTTGTACTGAATATTTTGGGTAAAGTCGTTGCAGCTCTCTTTTAAGGTCTTGATACCTCTCCTCCCTTTCTTTCTCCTTGGCCGTGATGTTGTATTCGGACGGAGCCGAGAATTCGATCACGAATATATATATATATATATATATATGTATATATGGCATACTCTGTGGTGCCAGAAACACCCAGAGCTTCAGCACGTTTCGCATCAGTCTTTGCGAAATCAAGCCGTCAACCTCCGGAAAAGTGGATATCTACGCGGAGCGCTTCCCCAACCGCTGCTTCATCAAGCTGCAGACGAAGATGAGGAAGCGACATTGAGACCAACCGCAGAAAGCAGGCACCTTCTGAAAGATGATCGCAATTTCATTACAAGAAGAAACATTAACATGCAAGTTCCACCTAAGCCCCAAGATCTGGCTGAAATGGATGCCTTCCTTCAGGGACATATCTCGCAAGAGTCCGACCTCTGGACCATCAATTACTCAGTTTTTACCACGCTGAAAACACCAGTTCTCGTAAGATCACTGAAGTTAAGCATTGTTGGGCGCGGTTAGTACTTGGATGGGTAACCGTTCAGGAATACCTGCGTTCTGCTGGCCCGTCGTGGGTGTGGTGGGCGCACATTGGTAGTAAATATCCACCTAGAAACACTACCCGAATCGGGTAGTGAGGCAATGAACTTTCGAGTTCGAACTGCTAATCTATGTATGTATGTATGGTGCTGCGAGAGCTTTGGCTTTGGACCAAAATACGCTTGCATCAACTGAACAAGAAGATCGGATGGGCAAGACAAGAAGAAGGATGGGCTGTTATCTGACGCAAGGAGAAGAATACAGAAGAGGGAGAGATAGATCAGGGAGAATCAACAGTTTCTCGCTGACCCATCGCGCCTCTTCAGCGATCTACCTGTTTCTGTAAAAAATCCACCCAAGCCCAAGGAGGTAGAGACTTTTTGGAGAGAGGTGCACAAGATCCCGAAAACACTAGAGTGGAAAGAAGATACTGACAATATCATCCGCTTCAAGGAGTTTTGCGACAACCTCATAAAATCTGAGGAGGAATGTCCATCAATCACTGCCGAAGAGGTGAAAAAAGCACTTAGAGGCACGAAGAAATTTTCCGCTGCTGGACCAGATTGTATCAAGAACTTTTGGTGGAAGACGTTTACTTTTACACACCAACATTTGGCCCGCATATTCACCTCATATTTAAAGTCGGAGACGCCCATTCCGCAGTGGCTGGTATTAGGACGCACTATACTCCTGCCAAAAAAAGGCAACTTGTCCAACCCAGAGAATTAGAGGCCAATAACTTGTTTGAACACGCTGTATAAGATCTTTACAGCTGTCCTCAACAACAGGATTGTTCGACGAATTGAGCCTGTTTGGCGAGAGATGTACGAACAACGTGGCTCGAAAAAAGGTGCAGCAGGCTGTCGAGAGAACCTACTAATTGACAGGTGTGTCTGTAAGGACGCTGCAGTCCATCAGCGCGTCCTGTCAATGGCCTGGATTGACTACCGGAAAGCTTTCGATTCAACCTCTCATAGACTTATCATCTGTCTGTTGGAAAGCTTGAAGGTACATCCACACATAGTGAGATGCATAGAGAGATTAATGCCTCTTTGGAAAACTAGATTTACTATCTCATCTAGAAATTATCGTGTGACAACGAACAACGTCAACTTCCGGAGGGGCGTCTTTCAAGGTGATACCATGAGCCCTTTGCTTTTTTGCATCACACTTCTGCCTCTATCTGTCGCACTACGAAATTCTCGTGGATACCTCTGTGGCGAGAATAATCAGCGCGAGCATAAGGTCACTCATGTATTTTATATGGATGACCTGAAGATCTATGCTTCTGGTAAAAGCAAACTGCTATAACACAGGAGACATTGGGATGGACTTTGGCTTGGACAAGTGTGCCAAAATTCGTCTGAAGAAAGGAAAGATTACTGGCGTTCCCAAGTACCCTGAGCTTGTGGATATAAGTGTTATCAGACATCTTAATACTGGAGAGACCTATACATATCTAGGCGTGCCTCAAAACCGCATTCAGGACGTAACATCAGTGAAGGAATCTCTCCGAAGCAGATACAAGCATCTTCTTCGACAGATTTGGTCTTCCAATCTGTCGGCGTTGACAAAAGTATCTGCGACTGACATGCTTGCCATCCCGGTTCTACTCTACTCGTTTGGGGTAGTTCAATGGACGAAGAACGAGCTTAAGGCCCTTGATGTCATTACACGTAAGATCATGCATATGCATAAAAGCTTGCATATCAATTCGTCAGTTCCGCGATTATATATTTCACGCCGTCAAGGCGGACGCGGACTTCTGAATCTCCAGTGTCTTCATAACCGGATTGTTCTAAGTACAGCTTACATCGTTGCGAATGGCAGAGCTCCTCTCCTAAAGATGGTCAGGAACCACGAGATGATTGGCGAAGGAGCGTTCCTTTAAAAAGCCGCGGAGCAAGCGGCCGAGACCCTTGGCCTGAATTTTAACATCAGAAGTGAGGAAAGTGTATTACTTCATCTAGATGCTTCACTTCTAAAAACCAAAGTGAAGAAAGCAGAGGTTGAAAATTTTCACCAAGAGCTACTCGACAAGAAAATGCACGGAAACTTTCACAGAAATGTAGAAAAACAGTCCTTGTCGAAGGAGCAAACTTTTGCTTTCCTCAAATCATCAGGGCTTAATTCAGGTACAGAGGGTTTTATTTTCGCATGCCAGGACGGTGTCATTTCCACCTTAGCATACCGTGAGCGCATTTTATGTCAAGAAGTTCCCAGTGATAGGTGCAGAGCGTGTCATGCACACGCTGAGTACCTAGAACACATACTATCAGGGTGTCCGACCCACGCGGGAACGACGTATATCTACAGACATAATGTGGCCCTAAGAGTGCGTTATTACCATCGTTGTCGCTCTTACAGTGTTGGCCGCGACCCTGCCCTGCCGTACGCTCCAAGGGAGATAGAGTCGATTGTCCGAAACGAGAAGTGCCAAATCTTCTGGAACTACGATTTTCAGGCAGCAGTCTCCGTTGCGCACTCGAGGCCTGACATTGTTCTCCAAGACTTCGAGAAACGAACTATATCCGTGATCGAATTCTCGGCTCCGTTCGAATACAACATCACTGCAAAGGAGAAAGAAAAAGAGGAGAGGTGTCAAAACCTTAAAAGAGAGCTACAACGACTGCACCCTAAATATTCGGTACAAGTAATTGTCCTTGTGATTGGTGCTCTCGGAGGTGCGAAACTATCACTGGTTCGTCACCTTAAAGCCATACCCGCGTGCCAAAAATATTCCAAGGCACTTGCGAGATGGATGCAGAAAGCTGTCATCCTTGGGTCGCTTCGTGTCCTCAAGACACACGAGGGTTTCGCCGGCCTGTCGTTGTGATTTCGTCGTTGCCTATGACCACATATCTCACAGTTGTGACACGTGGCCATAGATGTGATTTACCGCGGTTCTTTTGGGGGCTATTGACATTTTCTAGATGGCAGTTGCTCTTAGTGAAAAAAATTCAACAGCATATAACTGTATCAGTTTTCAAAAATAAAGAAAGATTATCGTTGCTAAATATAGCTTACATATTGAATTGAGTATTCTTATTAAAAAAAATCAGCTCATCGCGCGCTGCGCGCCGCGACTGTTGGTTCTCGCGCTTCGCGCTCGATGATGTATTTACCTCGCGCTACGCGCTCGGTCTTTGTATTTCCGCCACATTTGTGCACACACCTTTTAAAATTAAAGGTCAAAGTATCGACAACAGTAATTTGGTAATTGTGAATTCTCTTTTGTTAAAGCTCCTTCGGCTTTAACAAATACATTCTCATCACGTACCTCGTGCTTCGCACTCGATTTTGTCCAAAATACGAAATTTTCTACATTATATGTTCAACATTATTATATCAAATGTATATTACATTTATTTCTGTACGTCGGCCTGTTATTGCTTATTTAGATATTGCAAAATAAAGTACGAATTGTATTCATCATGATTACTTTAATAATTGCTCCTGATTTTGCATTTCATTTTATCCTCAGCTGCCGTGAAAATTTTATATCATTTCAATAAACGTATATTATTACAATTCATAATATGAATTGATATTAAAAACAGATGTATTTTCCTTGTCTTGTTTTTATACTTGAAAAAAAGTGCGCATCCTAAAAAAAAATAATTTTGTTATTATGCATTTTCTTGCAACTTGTGCCGTTTTTCCATAAATTTAATTTGTTTATTTTCAATGTTATATTTTACGATTTGAACCAAAAATATGCATCCTAGCGTAAAGTGGTTCTAAGAAAATTTGTAAATGTAATTTAGACAAAAAATGTTGTTAGATAAAATGTGATTGTATCGTGTATCGTTTTTCCAAAAAGTTAATTTTTTTATTTTAAATATATTTTTATAACAAAAGTTTATAACAAATTTGTAGATATTTTTTGGTTGAACAACTTTTGTCTATTTATTTTTTTTCATACCTTGCGTCGTTTCTCCACGTTTTTTTTATTGTTATGAATGATTAAAAAATGTGTAGCTCTTTTCTGAGTGAACAACTTTTGTCCATTAATTTTTTTCGTGGTTTGTGTCGTTTGTCCAAAAATTTAATTTATTTGATTCTTAAATCAGTTTTTTACAAATGAAACAAAAACTACCTGTCCCATCAAAAAGTGATTAATAACAAATTTGTAGATCTTTTTGGAGTGCACAATTTTTGTCTATTCATCTTTTTTTGTATTTTGTATATTTTGACCGCAAAATGGAATTTTTTATTTTTCATTATTTTTTTGTGCGATAAAAATTTGAATTTTCGATTTTTCAAGAAAATAAAAAAAATTCTTATAACAATATTGTAGGATGTTAAAAAAGAAACATATTTCTTCTCTTGACTTTTTTTCATATCGTGCGTTGTTTGGCTTAAAATGTTCATTTTCGTTTGTCTTCTGGAATTTTGTAAATGCTATAACTCCAGTAATTTTTGTTTTATCAAAATAGTCATTGGGATACATTGTTTTTCTTTTGGAGTACTAAGAACATCCTTAGAGAGAATTTTTAAATTTGAAAAAAAGTGGCCTCAAAAATTTAGAAAATGCGCTCACTTTTTGAATTTGTGTCCAAAATGGCTGGCTAACGAACTTGTCCTTCATTTTAGGACACTTGAAGAGTATACCAAAGCCCAATCCGATCTGTCAATTCTTTAGAAAGTTATCGTGCTAACAGACTAAAAATCTACATACACACACACGGACCCACATATATACAGACCCACATACATACAGGCAGCAGACATTCACAAAAACCTGTTTTTTTGGTTCAGAAGGTCTCAAAACGTGGACATTTAACAAAAACTGGGGGGGGGGGGGTCAAATTTTACACAAATCTAATACCATCTCTGATGAGAATGTAAAAATATCACGAAATTAATCAATTAGCTGTATTAAACATTTTGATTAGGCCTGGTCAAGGCTGCGATTTTGACACCTTTGTCCATCAATAGATAATCGTTTCTGGTATTGTTTCTGGGCAAGACAGAATACTCAATTCTGGATAATTATAATTTATCATTAGTATACTTACAATCAAAATCAATTTATTGAGTAAATAATAGTTGAAACTATGATTATTTTACAAAAATCGCAAAAGTTTAAATTATTGACATTTTTTTATCTTTGATATGCCGTGAGATTGGTACGATTGGTACGAGATTGATTAGATCTTTATACAATTCACCCTGACTTGCGATGACAGAGAAGTGCAGCATTTTTACATACATTAATCCTAAAAATGATATCTTTTCCGAAAGGCTCCTTAAAACACAACTAAAATTTATGAGCTTTTTAATAACTTAAAACCGAGCTTAAAACAACTGCGAGGCAGTCGCAGAGCTGCCAATTTTGACAGCGACATTTTTTTTTATTTTCCGGGTTGCCTTTCTCATGTCCTCACCCCCTCCCCACCCCAGTAACAGAAGTTTTGGTGGGACTGACGTTACAACTAGACTCGCCACGATACGACAAATCACTGCTTAATTCGGACATGATTTCGACTCGCAAAACAAATTTCGCGCATACAGGTGGTAGTTGGGTGTACAATCTAAACATGAATAATACAAACAATAAAGTAGCCTCGGAATGGACTGAAACTTTGATTGACGAAAAGCATACACACGGTAAACGTAAAGGTCGAGTTTCAGGCAATGAATGGAGACTGGGTGTTTGGAATGCTAGAGGAGTGAATGATCTTGAGATAACAGAACTACGAGAAACTATGCACATAAGGAAACTAGATATTCTTTGTATACCTGAGACGAAGAAAAAGGGTTGCGAAAGTAGAACCATAGAAAATGGGGTGTTGAAAGGCGGTTTAGAAATATGGTCGGGAGTAGATAGTGAATCACATAGTTGTCAAGGGGTCGGTTTAATTATGAATGAAAAAGCAAAACAGCATCTCAAAGATCAAGGATATGTATCGCCCAGATTGCTGTGGGTTAGAATGAAGGTAGGAATCAGAAGATTATTCGTCATAGCGTGCTACGCCCCAGTTGATAGCGATTTGATGGAAATTAAAGACACTTTAAATGATACAATAAATAAAATGATCCACACTTACACCTAGTGTAAAGGAAATAACCGCAGTATAATTGACTTCTTTATTGCAGATGAAAGACTAAGAGAACTAGTTACAGATACAAGAGTCATGAGGGGGTCCGAATGCAATACTGATCATTACCTTTTAGTCTCCAAAATGAACTTAGGGCGGGGATGGAGAAGAAAGAGAACCAAACAAACGAAACAAACGCGAATCAAGGTTGAAAATTTACAGAAACCGGAAGTGCAAATAGTACGTATATCTGGGTAGCCTATTCACTAGCGACGGGAAAATAGATGGGGACTTAGATAGGCGCATATATAAGGGTAAGCAGGTTATCGGTAGAGCAGGGTCCATCCTCATAAATAAAAACATATAAAAAAAGCTAAAATGGCCATACATAATTCTATATTCGTACCGACCGTACTATACGGTAGCGAGACATGGATCTGTCAAAAAAAGGACAGGAGTAAAATTAACGCGATTGGCATGAAACCCCTGAGCATAATATGCGGGAAAACACTGATGGACAAAGTCCGAAACGAGATAATCCTCGAAGAATGTGGTACAGGAGAGACACTAGTTGACATATGGGAAAGAAATCAGTTAAGATGGTTCGGACATCTTGAAAGAATGAAAGAAAAACGACTGACCAAACAAGTGTATAAAGGTAAAGTAAATGGCAGAATGCCCAGAGGTAGACCGCCAAAAGAATGGTTAGAATCTGTGAATGATACATTAATTTGAAGAGACATAAGAAGCCATAGAAACACAAGAGCTTGCATGAAAAAATGCATGGACGAGAAGGAAGCTAGAGTAGTATGCCAGGACAGAAAAGTGTGGCAACAAATAGTTTGTAAACAGAGTGACAATAGAGCGAATGACGCCTGAAACAAAGATCTTGGATACTAATGGGCCCAAGTGGGGAACCACACATAACAATTTTGTGAGGCTCTTCATTTGGGGTGATCGCTAGAGATTGATCAGCAACCTGGGTCGGAGCAGTGTTGCGGAACGAACGTGTCATTTAAATAAATAACACGAGAATTCTAGATCAATCTATATTATCTATACCTTACTCCTATATACCTATCTACCTTATACCTATACACCTATCTATCTTATACCTATACACCTATCTACCTTATACCTATATACCCAGATACACACTACTATTTTCCAACCGGGCAAGTCACACCTACCCCGAAAGGGAAATGGCTTAATGGTATAATAATAATAATAATAATCCCCTACCGAGTAGGCGTAGGGATGTGGCGACCCCATCGCCCGAGAGCTCCGGCTCTTGCAGTCAGCCACGTTGCTTTGGGCTAACTCTCCAATGCAATGAATTATGCGGTTACGACACCAGTATCGCGCAGTGCCACCCACAATAGGCCTCTCTCGGATGGAGGCCATGGTTCAGTTGGGAGTGACAATAGGACCGAACCTAGGCGACGACCAGGCAATGGCCCCGGACAAACGCGAGAACATCGATTTAAATGGCCTCCCATTTGATTCCAGCGACACTACACATGGCCTAGCATCACTAACACCTTTGGTACTCAAAAGTCGTGTACAGGAAGCAGAACATACGCTTCTATTAAGAGAACATGCTGACAAGCCCCTTCATGGTAAATTCTACGGCATTATACGTAGAGAAGAGCACTCGATGGTTCTGTCCAACATGTTTCTCAAGTCTGCTGGATTAAAATCGGAGACAGAGGGATTTCTTTTTGCTTGTCAAGACGGCGTTATAGACACCTTAGTTTACCGCGAGCGCATAATGAATGCACCTGTAGGCGATACCAACTGCCGAGCGTGCAAGCAAGAGCCAGAAACACTTGGACATGTTCTCAGTGGATGCTCAAAATATGCACGCTACAGGTACACAGAGAGACACCCATGCGGCTCTAAAAGTGTTATATTACAGTCTTAGGCACTTCTATGGTTTTGATCTATTTCCCATCTTGTCATACGCCCAGGGGGAACTCGAGTCCGTTGTAGAGAATGATCAGTGTAAGATCTACTGGAATTTCTTATTCTCCACCACTCAACGTATCAGTGCTACGAAGCCTGATATTGTCCTCCAAGATCTGAAGAACAAGATCATTTACGTGATTGAATTCTCGGCACCAGCCGATGGTAATATCACGGCAAAGGACGAAGAAAAACGGGCGAAATATCAAGCACTGCTTTTCGAGCTGAGCAGGTTCTACCAAGGCTTCAAAGTCCATCTTGTAGTTCTCATAATCGGCTGTCTTGGAGGTATGAAAGCTTCATTTATTAGCCAACTCAATTGCCAGCGTCAGGCTCATTCCATCGCGAACCGGATGCAAAAGGCTGTTCTTCTGGGATCACTTCATCTGGTCCGTCAACACTGTTCCTCATAACATTCTACAAAGATTGGTAGCTCTAAAAAAGTATCCAGAGGTGAAACCTTTATCTCCAACTGTCCCGTCTGCCGCGTCGTTCCAGTTGCGTCGGGATTGGTTGCTTTAAGGAACCATGATCGTAGCTTCCGGAGCCTACAACTTCTCACATCCCCTACCGAAGGTGATCTCGCGTTGGCGTCGCGGTAGGGCTTGAGCTTTCCTCTCATGAATTTGACGGCTATGTTGGCTGTAGCATTGCTACTGACAGGGTTTCCCATGCCAGACAGGCAGAGAACGAAGAGGAAAGTTACTAAGAGGAACACCAAAATCCATAAATTATAATAGAGTATTTTGAAAATTTTGAAACGCTTGTCGCTTCCCGAGGATCGTCGGGGCACCCCTGGAGCCGCCGCTGGGGGCCACAGCATGCGGGACAGTGGTGATGGTGAGCTGCGAGATGGTCAGGCAGATCTCACTAATCAAACAGCTGGCCAGCAAGAACATCTGCGACATACGGTAAGCAGTGACACATCAACTGTGCCTGCTGAGGATGCTTCGGCTAGCGTTAGCTATTTTCAGCCAACCACCTCAACAGAAATACCGTGGGAGAGCATCAAGTGGGATAACACAATGAATGAGGAATTGATGCGTCTCTATTATGAAAGTGCGAAGTTTGAAACCTCACGCAAAAAAGGACAAAATTTTATAACGAAATTTGCTGCAAAGTATCCTCAAATAAAGAAAGTCGCACTAAGAGATCTTATCGCTAAGGTGAAGGACATCAGGACTAATCTACACATCTCAGAAGATCGAGCGATGGAGATTAAACAACAGGTTGATTTGGCGTGGAAAAACGACGGCAATGAACATCAGTTAGAGGAAGCTGCGTCACACGCACAAGCAGCGGCAATTGATGTTCTTCCTCAACCTGGTGATGATCCAGCACCACCACATCCTCCAGAGGTAGATGGCCTAATACAAACAGAGCCAGAAGTAGAGGTTCCACACCCAAGAAGGCGATTAAAATGGACATACCATATGAACAGAGATGTGATGCGCTTTTATTTTTTGGCAAAGTGTAAGGAGAGAACATCATCGACTCTTCTTACTTAAGTACCCAGAAATAGCCACAAGAATAAATGAGCAGAGTCTAGCAGATCAAAAACGCTCAATATCTGTAAACAGATTGCTTTCGGCTGTTGAAATAGCTGCCATCGAAATGGAAGTGGAACAGCAGCTTCCTATTGATGAAATTCCCTTGGAAGATGTGGACAACGAAGACTTGATTGAAGCTGAAGGCATAGGTGCTAGGAATAATGAAGATCAAGCACCGGATCCACTAGAACCACATCCGGACATTAATAACGATGAAATTTAAGAATTTTAAATTAGATTAAAATCAAATTCAAAATCCCATTTAACGTCCAATAATCAAGTTAATGTATAGAATTCCTGAAAACAAAACAAGAATTCAACGATCAAATTTGGACAAACACCACAAAATGCACCTATTGCAATTCTTAAAAATAACAAAATTTGTTTTTTCGCACAAAAATAAAAAAGAGGAAAGAAAAATGAGAAGGCAACCAACCATATCCCCTTCCTTATCTTTTTTTTTATTTCTTTCGTCTTTTTTATTTTTATTTTAACAAATCACAATATAAAAGCATGCACAATATTTACCAACGTTTCGGTGCTCACACAGTACCCTCATCAAGGCAAGAAAAATTCAATTAATTAAATTATTAATTAAATGAATTAAATTAAATCAATTAAATTCAATTAATAACGATGATCTGAACAGCGAAGTCCCAGAAAAACTACAGCACCTTGAGAGGAATTTTGGTCATGCTTTACTAGAGTTCGCCAACGGCGATACCACTCTGGAAACACCAGTTCTCGTAAGATCACTGAAGTTAAGCATTGTTGGGCGCGGTTAGTACTTGGATGGGTGACCGTTCAGGAAATACTGCGTTGCTGTTGGCCCGTCGTGGGTGTGGTGGGCCCACATTGGTAGTAAATATCCACCTAGAAACACTACCCGAATCGGGTAGTAAGGCAATGAACTTTCGAGTTCAAACTGCTAAACAATTTTTTTTTTTTTTTTTACTGGAGTTCAGACATGTAGAACCAACACAAAGGCATTCACTGCCCAAGATGAACATCACAAATGATCTGCGTGCACTAATAGAACACATGAACAGCAACGTTTTACCTATGCATTTGAACGCAACACAAACTGCGTTAGAGGTGCAAACTCTTGTATACTGTGCAGCTGTGGCAACCGTTAGAACGTTGGGCCGCAGAACTAGGCCTGCAAATGCAGTCTTTGCCCCAGGAAGGGAGCGAGATCCACCATGGAAGATCAGGTTGGATATAGATGTCAGCAAAGTAAGGTGCAAATTGGGTCGACTGACTCAATATAAGAAAGGAAATCGAACCAAAAAGCTGATACACCATGTTGCTAAAATCATCCACCCTCGGTACATCGAGACATTGACACCAGCAATATTGGATGAGATTATAGACTCCCAACGACAGAGATTTGATGTTCTTACTGCTCCACTGCGTCGGTACAAGAAAAGTAGTGTAAGAGGCAACAAAATCGAACCTTTGAGGCAGATGAAAGAAGGTTCTACCGTGAACTGAGTGTAAGGCAAAATAACCAGCAAGACACCGAAGTCCCTGAATTGGAAGACATGACTAACTACTGGTCGGATGTTTGGGGAAAAACCAACAGAAGCAATTTGGACACTGCGTGGTGCCAATCACTCTGAAATTGAGCTGACTAACATCACAGCTTTAGATGTTTCAGCGGTTTTGAAAAAAGCAAGTGACTGGAAAGCTCCAGGCCCGGACATGGTGCACAATTTCTGGTACAAGTACCTGACTAGTGTGCATCCTGCGTTGGCAAGGTGTTTTCAGAAGATCATCGAACACCCAGATCTGATGCCAGGCTTTATGCTCCAGGGTACTACGTATATGTTGCCTAAAAAACCAGACGCTCTAAATCCATCTGAATTTCGACCGATAGCCTGTCTTCCAACAATATATAAATGTCTTACAGCTATCATAGCAGATTAGGTATACTCTCACTGCGACGAGAATGACATCCTTACAGAAGAACAGAAAGGATGTTGTAAAAACTCGCGAGGCAGTAAAGATCTAGTCACCATAGACGCTGTTGCCATGACGCAAGCTCGTAAACATCAAAGCAACTTGCACATGGCATACATTGACTACAAGCAAGCGTTTCCTTCCGTACCACATGACTATTTGCTTGAAGTCTTAAAAGTATACCAAATTTGCCCACGCATCATTGACTTCCTAAGTCGTGCGAAGATGCTTTGGGGTGCAAGAATCAAGTATTTTGATCATGGACAACCAAGGATAACTAGATCAATACGCATTACGACGGGTATATTCCAAGGAGACTCCTTCAGTGCATTATGGTTCTTTTTAGCGTTGAACCCACTGAGCAAAACACTAAATACCATGTCTCATGGGTTCCGATTACATGATAACGAGGATGATCATCAAGTGACCCATCTTCTATACATGGATGACCTGAAGGTATACGCTAGTTCGGGCAAGAAATTGCAGCAAGTGATCGATGTCACAAAGCAGTTTTCCAATGATATCCACATGGAGTTTGGACTAGATAAATGCAGAACGGTGCATTTAACCAGAGGAAAATTAGGGACCGCAGATCTAGAGAACGATTTCGAGAATGACATCGAGGCAATGGCTGAGGGCGAGTCATATAAATACCTGGGTATTCTCGAATCCAAGGGTATTTAGCATACGATAGTTAAGAAGAGCCTAACGACTGCCTTTACTACAAGACTCAGATTGGTTCTGAAGAGTTCTCTTAACTCGGCAAACAAGATCAGGGCAATCGACACCTATGCCATCCCTGTCCTCACGTACTCCTTTGGGCTCATCAAATGGTCGAGCACCGACCTCGAACGATTAAACAGAATCATCCGCGTAGAAATGACGAAACACCGAATGCACCACAGTAATTCGGCGAATCACAAGTCACAAGTTATACAGTTGCGAGACTATTTTAACAGCAAGCGAGATGTTGCGCTTTACAACACGATCTGTAAAGCGGATCTTGACTACATGCCCTTGAATTTGTCCTCAGAGGAGGCCTTGAATATCAGGGCAGAAACCATAGAGGAATTAGAAACGCAATGGAGACAGAAAGCCATCCACGGCGAACACCCCAAAACGTTAGATCAATATGAAGTGTATAGTGAGGCATCCAATATTTGACTGAGAAAGGGCGTCCTGTATCCAGAAACGGAAGGTTTCGTCATTGGGATTCAGAACCGGATTGTCAGCACCAGAAATTATCGCAAATACGTGTTACATCAAAACGTGGTTGACCGGTTCCGATTATGTGGAGATACCAACGAATCCATCCAGCACATTATTGATGGTTGTCGCGTAATGGCTCAAAGAGAATATACGCACAGACATAATGATGTGGCGGGCATTATACATCAACAACTTGCCCTAAACCTAGGACTCTTAACAAAATGGATACCTTTCTATAGATACATTCCAATGCCCGTTTTAGAAAACGAAGATTACATCTTATATTGGGATGTTACTATCCAGACAGATCATTACATCCGCGCCAATCGACCCGACATCGTGATGCGAGAAAAAAAGGTGGAAAAGTCTACATCATCGACATTGCTTGTCCACTTAACCGAAATTTGCAGGCAACCTATACAACCAAGATCTATAAGTATAGCGAGCTAAGGCATGAAGTAAAGACAATATGGAGGAATGTGAAACATGCATCTATTCATCCTATTGTGATTTCAGCTACAGGCAATGTGCACGCAAGGTGCACTGTACATCTTGAACATTTAGGAGTCAGTAGGGTACTGGCAGCAGCTCAGAAGGCTGTTTTATTGAACACCTGCCGCATTGTGAGAAATTTTCTAGACCATCAGGAAGCAAGTGGCTCAAAACCTGTGGAGTGGCAGATGGTAGCTCTAAGAAAGCATCCAGAGGCGACTGTTGTCACCTCCAACGCTCGCGGCCGCTGTGTAAGGATAACAGCGGTAAAAGACGAACTCCAAACTACACTATGTTCCTAATTTTGTACCTACAACATCATCGCAGAAGATTTCAGACATCGTATTATATTAATTTATAACATCCTCATTTCATCAGTCACTTGACTTAGTCCGTGGCTATGATGAAAAACCGGGTTCACCCGAGAAGAAGATTGAAACAAAATAAATAATCTACTGTTGGTTATCTACTGTTGGAAAATGTATTATCTAATAAAAAGTCCTCAAATATTTATAAATATTACAGAAAGAACACTTTGTATTAATAAATATTGTTCATTAAACTTCAAGCTTCGATTCTAATGTATAAACATGTCATCAAAATCTTTCATTAAGTTAACAAGTATGAATAAAGAGATGAAAGTTTTTTTTTCAGGTTAAAAATTAATGTTTTGCTCTCACGCATTAATTAATTATACAATTTCAATGAAACTTCGTTAGAAAATAGAGTATCCTTGCTGAAACGTTATACTAACAAAAGTAATTAACATTTTTTGTCAGTTTTCCAGTTATTTAAGATTATCTACTGTAAATCATTATCTACTGTAGGGTGGTTTCCCCTACATATATTTAAAAAAATATTTTTCGAATGAAAATGAGAATTTGAATGCTTATTATTCAACAGGTAATTTTGAAATGTAAAGCTGCTATGATGTCATAATAATTTAGTTGATCAATGAGATGCTTTATTTTGAATATAAAGAAGAACATTGACAAGGTATGTAATATATTAGCTTTTACTGAAAAGTTATTCTCTTATTTCTATGTTTAAAGAACTAATTTCCCAGATAGCACAACATTTTGCAACAAACTTACCTTAAGTTTTCGGGGCAAGGTTAGGAAGCTTACACAGCAAGGTTTAGGCAAGCTTGTCGCAAGCAAGAAAATTTCAGCATTAAGGCAAACTTTCGAGGAAAACTTGCATCGCTAGTTTGAGGGAAACTTTATAAAATTATAAAGTCAACTAGAAGGCTAATTTCACTGTTGTCATTACTGTATCATTAAACACTACGACATTTAAATACTTGTTTCGTATTGGCCTTCTAATTCACTCTAATTACATAAACTTACGGGATTATTTTATTTATATGTTAAGCGCTCGCTGAACATTACGTAAATATTGTAAGTTTTCCTCAAAATTACGATGCAAGTTTCACTTAAGCTTGGCTCTCAATATTGACGGAAGGCGAACATTTTCTTACTTGTAGCAAACTGTTGTTCTATCTGGGGTAATTTTAGTTCTTATATTTATATTGAGATTTTCTTGAAAACTTATCAGTATTAAGTTTATCGATAGGAAATATCTTAATACTTTCATAAATTAAGTCAGTTTTTTCGGTAACAATTAACAAGTAATTGCTACATTTTATCTATTTCAGGCAGTAAAAACACAAGGTGAATTTTAAATTCTCGGCTAGATTTCGCGTTTATTGAAAATGCGTGTTTATAGAAAAGGACCACCTAGAGAATGGGATGAAATATCTTTAAACCTGGCTCTTAATGATATAAAAGAAAAACAAGTATCCATTGCTAAAGTTTCTGAAGCTTATAAAATAACGGAAAAAGCATTGAGGAGAAGATGGAAAATGGTACTAGATACCAGTGCACAGTGGGCTGGGAAACCACCAAATTGGCCAAAAACCAACTTCAAAGTGATTAGCGGGAGACTTATTTTTCGTAATACAGATGAGTTAAAGAAACTTTTCACCAATTTTCATGGTATTTAAACTAAAGTCGGCGTCAAAAGTACGCGACGCTCACTTTGATCACTTGCAACTCGTTCAAAAAAAAATCGCAGAAAATTCTAGCCAGGTAAACGTGAAAGCCTAAGGTCTCCCGAATTGAAAGATATGTATATTGTTGTTCTAAAATTTCTTTTACGATAGCGCTGATGTAAAACGTGCCAAAGAACAAGGTTTTGGAGGCACTTTTTTAAGCCTCGACTTTGGAGGCTTCCCAAAACGAGCTTGACGTCTTGAAAAATCTGAAAAAATTCACGAACGCTCCTTAAGGTGTATAGAATGCAAGGCAGTTTTCCAAACCCCTTCATTCTGAGGTCCCTATTGTTGTGAAATGGATACTTTTTTTCTAACACTTTTTATACGGTGGCTACTCTCATTAAATCCCGAAATATGCGTAAAGGTTTATTTCGCAAAATATTGATCTAATTTCATTTTTTCAAATTGTACTTCAATCGCGTTACAAAACTGCACATCTTAAGCCATATAACAACTTCCTATCATTATTTCTTTCCAAGATGATATGTTTGTGGAAAACGGTCTGTAATTAGTAAACAATTTCATATTTTGAAATTTGGAAAACTGCCTTGCATTATAGACACCTTAGGGAGCGTTCGTGATTTTTTTCAGATTTTTCAAGACGTCCAGCTCGTTTTGGGAAGCCTCCAAAGTCGAGGCTTAAAAAAAGTGCCTCCAAAACCTTGTTCTTTGGCACGTTTTACATCAGCGCTATCGTAAAAGAAATTTTAGAACAACAATATACATATCTTTCAATTCGGGAGACCTTAGGCTTTCACGTTTACCTGGCCAGAATTTTCTGCCATTTTTTTTAACGAGTTGCAAGCGATCAAAGTGAGGGTCGCGTACTTTTGACGCCGACTTTAGTCCTCTTAATTCTAGAGCGTTATGAATTGAAGAAATGTTTTTTTTTGTTATTACTATTTTTTGAAGAAAAGTTCTGAAGATCTTGTTCATAATGTTAGGAATCTATATGTTACAATTGTTTTTGTTTATACTTAGTACTCATGCATTTGAGGAATTTATAGCAATAGACATTTTTTGAATCAAAATTTCCCCGAAGTTCCACCCAGTATCTAAAGTTCTACAGTGCTTTTAGGTTCATTATGATGTTTACTATCAGATTATTTGCCAATTCCTGCCACCTTTGTCATTTGACAAAGATATTAGCAAATAAAGTTGAGCGTGCACAGCTCTAGTAAAAATGACAGTTAGGTATCAATAGAAGCCATTTAGAAAACGTATAGGATGCAAATGGAATCTTGCATGGTCCTAACTGGTTTCTAATAGGATTCTTATTTTAAATTGGTTTCTAGCGTGTCTTATTCGGTAATAATGTTCTTTTGTTAAATTTTTCTAACTGGATCTAAGTGGATACAATGAGGTATTCTTTTACTTGACATATTATTAAGTACAACATTGTTTTTCTCACAGGTTCTATCATGTATTTTATTGGACCTTCGGAATTAAATTCTTCTGATTAAAATTCGAAGTGATGTGTTTGAAGCGGCTCTACTAGGTGCCTATTGGGATCTGCTTTATTCCAAATGCTACAAGTGCGTAATTCCTTCCCTAACAGGTCCTATTAGAATTTTAGTGGCCTGTTGGAATCGAATATATCGAATTAAAATTCGAAGAAATATATTTTAAGCGGCTCTATTAGGTACCTATTGGGATCTACTTTATTCCAAGTGTTACAAGTACGAAATTGCTTACCTAACAGGTTCTATTAGGTACTTGAGTAGACCTTCGGAATCAACCCTACTAAAAATGCCGCTTAAGCAATTAGTAGAAACCGTTCGATATTTAATCTACTATTGAGACGAAAATTGGAATTGAAAAAATATTTCTATGTGCTTCTATTAGGCTTTCGAAAATAAAATATTCTTTTTGCTATATACTTTTAATAGGTTCTAATCGGAACCAATGAGGTATTTATTTACTGTAAATGTTAAAAAGTACAAACTTGCTTCTCTGATAGGCTGTATTAGGATTATTAGCGGCTAATCGGAATTAAATTAATTTAATTAAAGTTCAAAGTGCAGCCCTCAAGGTAATTCTATTAGGTTCTATATTATCGGAAGGTGCACAAGTACAAAATTGCAATACAAATTACAAAATTTTAAACGTTTTGAATATCTAAACACCAAAAGTATTGAGTCCTTTCTGAAATAAGTGAAATTCGATTATTTGCTTCACATATTTCAAATTAATGTTTAAGAACTGTTATTTCGGATTAACAGCTGAGTAAGAAAGTATTATGAAAAAATTGGATAAATTGAAAACTGCGCGTTTTATGAAGGTTTTTGTATTACAGAAAATCGCTTTTTGTCACCAAGGTTATTAAAGTATTTCTGCACTTGACTTTTCTTCATTGTTTATTACATTTGGATAGTTTATAAACTTTTTAAATATTTAAAGTATTTGGAATAAGTAAAATTTAATTTTAAATTCTTTCTAAATAAATATAAATGTATAATATAATATATAACATATATATATATATATATATATATATATATAATATAAATATTAAGGTCACTCAAAAATTTTCAATTTGCCTTAGAACTACTCATTAATCATCAGAAAGACGTTTTCTTTGAAGAAACATTGAGTTCAACAACTTTTAGTTTGAAGATGGTCGGGGCTCACCGTACGACTTGGTATGACGTTGCCTTAAAATACTTGGCCGAGATTTTGTAACCAAGATCCAAGTGCATCGCTAGCGCAATGAGATAGAGCACGCGATAAAATAAACAAGTTTAGGTAGTATGGGTAGGGTTCGAATCCTCAGCGAGTGCCATTTTTGAAAGCGTTTAAGCGTGCGATTATATGTGTACGCGACCGTATTGGCGAATTTTGTACTCAATAACTATACAAAATAAAGATTATATAACAATAAGTTAAGCAATAACTTTTTTTTCATTGAAAAATCGTACCAAATACAAAACACTTTGTATCCTAATTAGATCTACTTTGCAGGTTACTTCACACCATATAAAACCAATTAGAAAGTTCACAATTACCTAATAGAACACCACATATAATCCAGGAACAAAACCGACTTTCAAGAGTAATAGGACCTGATACAAACCACATCCTATTAGGTTTCTATTTAGCTTCTAATGGGCATTTTTACTAGCGGAGTACCGAATACAAAACACATCAGCTCCTAATATGATCCAATTAAAAAGTTCAAAATTACCAAATACGAAACCGCACAGAAACCGAATTCAAATCCGATTAGGTTCGACTTAGAAACCAATAGCTGAACGGTACGAGTACCGAATACAAACCAGATCAGATTCAAATAAGATCAAATTAGAAAGTTCAAAATTACCAAATAGAAAAGCGCACAGAAACCGGATTCAAATCCGATTAGGTTCCACTTATAAACCAATAGCTAATACGGTACGAGTGCCAAATATAGAACACATTAGATCCTAATAAGTTCTAATCAGAAAGTTCACAATGACCTAATAGAACACCATATAGAATCCAGGAACAAATCCCACTTTCGAAAGTAATAGGACCTGATAGAAACCACATACTATTAGGTTTCTATTTGGATTAGGTATCGATGCGATCTGTCCATGGCTTGGATTGAGTACCGTAAGGCATTCGATAACACGAACCATGAGCAACTTATTAAGCTCATTGAGTGCCTGGAGGTGCATCCGAAAATAGTGAGATGCATACAAAAGCTTATGCTCTTGTGGCGGACAAGATTTGTCATAACATCAGACAAAAAACAAGTGACTAAAAGCTATATCACATATAAGAGGGGGGTCTTCCAAGGAGACTCTCTAAGTCCGATACTTTTCTGCATCTCCCTCTTCCCTCTATCTATTGTGCTCCGAGGCAAAAGCTCTGGATACCTATGTGGCCCGCCGAACAGAAGAGAATATAAGTTCAACCACCTTTTATACATGGACGACCTTAAACTCTTTGCTTCCTCGAAAGAGGACCTTAACATCCTTGTGGAGGCGGTAAATAGGTACTCTAAAACGATTGGCATGAGCTTCGGACTGGACAAGTGTGCCTGCGTCTACCTACACCAAGGTAGACTAGAAACTACATCATCGCGTGACGATCAGGATGTTTAACTCATGGACGGAAATAACATTCAACATCTTGGTATTGCAGAAACATATACATATCTTGGAATACGGCAAGCGGGAACCCAAAATGTGCGTGTGTTAAAAACGGCCATTGAGAAAAGGTATTGCCAAATTCTCAGAAAAATTTGGGCTTCCGAATTATCTGGAAAGAATAAGATCCAGGCGACCAATATGCTGGCCGTTCCTATACTGCTCTACATGTTTGCAGTCGTAAAATGGAACGTCGATGAGTTGAAGCAACTTGACCGAAGCACGCGCAAGATGATAATCCATCGCAGTCATCATCCTAGATCTTCCGTACCTCGAATATACCTCCCTCGAGATAAAGGGGGCTTGCTAAGCTTAGAGTGTCTTCATCTAAGAACGGTTCTGGCTACAGCCTGCTCAGTTCTAAATAGCACAGACTTTCTTATGCGACTTGTACATCAACATGAAGTCGTCAATGCTGCGGCGTTTCTATACCGTGCCGCAGATAGGGCGGCAGAGGAGCTTGGCCTCCCATTTGATTCCAGCGACACTACACATGGCCTAGCATCACTAACACCTTTGGTGCTCAAAAGTCGTGTACAGGAAGTAGAACATACGCTTCTACTAAGAGAACATGCTGACAAGCCCCTTCATGGTAAATTCTACGGCATCATACGTAGAGAAGACCTCTCGATGGGTCTGTCCAACATGTTTCTCAAGTCTGCTGGATTGAGATCGGAGACTGAGGGATTTCTTTTACCTGTACCTGTAGGCGATACCAACTGCCGAGCGTGCAAGCAAGAGCAAGAAACACTTGGACATGTTCTCAGTGGATGCTCAAAATATGCACGCTACGGGTACACAGAGAGACACAATGCGGCTCTAAAAGGGTTATATTACCATCTTAGGCACTTCTATGGTGTTGATCTATTGCCCGTCTTGCCATACGCCCAGGGGGAACTCGAGTCCGTTGTGGAGAATGATCAGTGTAAGATCTACTGGAATTTCTCATTCTCCACCACTCAACGTATCAGTGCTACGAAGCCTGATATTGTCCTCCAAGATCTGAAGAACAAGATCATTTACGTGATTGAATTCTCGGCACCAGCCGATGGTAATATCACGGCAAAGGAGGAAGAAAAACGGGCGAAATATCAAGCACTGTTTTTCGAGCTGAGCAGGTTCTACCAAGGCTACAAAGTCCATCTTGTAGTTTTCATAATCGGCTGTCTTGGAGGTATGAAAGCTTCATTTATTAGCCAACTCAACAAGATTCCGGCTTGCCAGCGTCAGGCTCATTCCATCGCGAACCGGATGCAAAAGGCTGTTCTTTTGCGATCACTTCATCTGGTCCGTCAACACTGTTCCTCATAACATTCTACAAAGATTGTTAGCTCTAAAAAAGTATCCAGAGGTGAAACCTTCATCTCCAACTGTCCCGTCTGCCGCGTAAGGTCATCCGCGGCTAGAGACCTGAATCCAAGGAACAGTGTTGCCCGATGTTATCTCGCGTAAATTTCCCGCTCTTGCTTACCTTCTAGGACAGAAGGAGCAAAAGCGGATGACGTACACGTTCCAGTTGCGTCGGGATTGGTTGCTTTTAAAGAACCATGATCGTAGCTTCCGGAGCCTACAACTTCTCATAAAATACGTGCGTTTAACCAGAGGAGAATTAGGGACCGCAAAGCTAGAGTACGATTTCGAGAATGACATCGAGGCAATGGCTGAGGGCGAGTCATATAAATACCTGGGTATTCTCGAATCCAAGGGTATTCAGCATACGATAGTTAAGAAAAGCCTAACGACTGCCTTCACTACAAGACTCAAATTGGTTCTGAAGAGTTTTCTTACTCGGCAAACAAGATCAGAGCAATCAACACCTATGCCATCCCTGTCCTCAGGTACTCCTTTGGGCTCATCAAATGGTCAACACCAGCCCTATGCATTGACGTTAGTTCACGTAGCTTCTTAGCGTAAGCTGAGTTGTAGGTGGCGCTGGGTGGCATGTAAACCTGAATTTGTGAACAAATACATGTCAGATGTATAGGCAGGCTCCGTTTTTTACCATTTTTATCTAATAGCATGTTTTTTGACAAATGATTTTAATTCGAAATTATGGGGAAAATTAAGAACAAAAAAGACCCTCTAAAAGAAAAGAAAATGAAAAACACGGGAATAGTTGAAAAGAAAAGAAAAAGCGGAAACCGGTGTATAGCTCCAGGATGTACTTCGGGTTATGATTCTAATCCTACGAAAGTTAGTGTTTTTCTTGTGCCAAAAGGTGAAGAAAATGTAAAACTATGGCAGAAAGCAATAAGACGCGACGATTTAATTTTAAAACCGGGGCATAAAGTGTGTGAGTTACATTTTGCTCCGAAAGATATTTTGTTGGAAAGATAAATAAAAGCGGATGATGGAAGAACTGTTCTCGGAGTAGTAAGTTTATTGTATTTATTTATAATTTAAAAACTTATACAGTTTATTTTCTTTAGTTTTTTTCACATAAACTTATTTTAAAGTAAACTATATATTGAATTTCTAATGTTATTTTTTAATTAGATTTAGAGGTTAAGTATGTATTTTATACGCGGTGTTTATTTTTACTTATATATTTTGTCAATTTAAATTGAACAAATATATAAATAAAAATAGACACTACATATTAAGCATCTAAATGCAATTTAATAAGAAAATTAGAAATACAATATTTAGTTTCCGTAAAAATAATTTTAAATTAAAAAAAAAACAACTAAATATTGTATTTCGAATTTTATTATTAGATTGGATTTAGAGGCTGAATACGTAGTGTCAATTTAAATTGAAAAAATATATAAATAAATGACGTATTCGGCCTGTAAATCTAATTTAATAATACAACTAAAAATAGAATATTTAGTTAACTTAACATAATTTTAAATTAAAGAAAAACAACTAAATATTGTATTTCGAATTTTATTATTAGGTTATTAAATTAGATTGAGAGGCTGAATACGTAGTGTCAATTTAATTGAAAAATTATATAAATTAAAATAGACACTACGTATTCAGCCTCTAAACCAAACTTAATAATAAAATTAGAAATACAATATTTAGGTAACTTTAAGATAATTTTAAGTTAAAGAAAAACAACTAAATATTGTATTCCGAATTTTATTATTAGATTATTAAATTAGATTTAGAAGCTGAATACGTTATGTCAATTGGAATTGAGAAAATGTATAAATTAAAATGGACACTACGTATTCAGCCTCTAAATCAAGTTTAATAATAAAATTATAAATGCAATATTTAGTTTATTTTAAGATAATTTTTAATTTAAAAAAAAACTAAATATTTTATTTCTAAATTTATTATTGAATTAGATTTAGAGGCTGAATACGTTGTGTCAATTTAAATTTAAAAATTGTATAAATTAAAATAGACACTACGTATTCAGCCTCTCAATCTAATTTAATAAGCTAATAATAAAATTTGAAATACAATATTTAGTTGTTTTTTTTCAATTAAAAATTATCTTAAACTAAACTAAATATTGCATTTATAATTTTATTATTAAACTTGATTTAGAGGCTGAATACGTAGTGTCCATTTTAATTTATACAATTTTTCAATTAAATTGACACTACGTATTCAGCCTCTAACTCTAATTTAATAACCTAATAGTAAAATTCGAAATACAATATTTAGTTGTTTTTCTTTAATTTAAAATTATGTCAAGTTAACTAAATATTCTATCTTTAGTTGTATTATTAAATTAGATTTAGAGGCCGAATACGTCATTTATTTATATATTTTTTCAATTTAAATTGACACTACGTATTCAGCCTCTAAATCCAATCTAATAATAAAATTCGAAATACAATATTTAGTTTTTTTTTTTAATTTAAAATTATTTTTACGGAAACTAAATATTGTATTTCTAATTTTCTTATTAAATTGCATTTAGATGCTTAATATGTAGTGTCTATTTTTATTGATATATTTGTTCAATTGAAATTGACAAAATATATAAGTAAAAATAAACAACGCGTATAAAATACAGACTTAACCCATAAATCTAATTAAAAAATAAAATTAGAAATTCAATATATAGTTTACTTTAAAATAAGTTTATGTGAAAAAAACTAAAGAAAATAAACTGTATAAGTTTTTAAATTATAAATAAATACAATAAACTTACTACTCCGAGAACAGTTCTTCCATCAGCCGCTTTTATTTATCTTTCCAGCAAAATATCTTTCGGAGCAAAATGTAACTCACACACTTCATGCCCCGGTTTTAAAATTAAATCGTCGCGTCTTATTGCTTTCTGCCATAGTTTTACATTTTCTTCACCTTTTGGCACAAGAAAAACACTAACTTTCGTAGGATTAGAATCATAACCCGAAGTACATCCTGGAACTATATACCGGTTTCCGCCTTTTCTTTTCTTTTCAACTATTCCCGTGTTTTTCATTTTCTTTTCTTTTAGAGGGTCTTTTTCTTTCTTAATTTTCCCCATAATTTCGAATTAAAATCATTTGTCAAAAAACTTGCTATTAGATAAAAATGGTAAAAAACGGAGCCTGCCTATACATCTGACATGTATTTGTTGACAAATTCAGGTTTACATGCCACCCAGCGCCACCTACAACTCAGCTTACGCTAAGAAGCAGTGTGAACTAACCGAAATACACGGGCGATGCATAGGGCTGGTCAACACCGACCTCGAACGACATAGAGGGGGTAGGGGCGTTGTAGATGTCAGGAAACTGTATGAGTCACAAGTTCAACAGTTGCGAGACTATTTTAACAGCAAGCGAGATGTTGCGCTTTACAACACCATCTGTAAAGCGGATCTTGACTACACGCCCTTGAACTTGTCTTCAGAGGAGGCCTTGAATATCAGGGCAGAAACCATAGAGAATTTAGGAACACAATGGGACTCTTGTGCAGCCGTCGGTTACGGACGTGTTTCGATTCGCTCCGCTTCAGTTTTCTGAGATTCCTAGAGTATCTCAGATTTTTCTGTATACAAAGTTGGTGTGTCGTAAAAGTGCTTGTGGCCGGTTTGTTTGTGACTTTTTGTTAATTCTTTCAATTGTTTTTAATCGGTGCAAGCTTCTTCAAAATAGTTACGTTTCAATTACGATAGCATGGGAGCGTGTCCGGAGGGCAACGTAGTGATTTCAAGAGGTGGCCCTGAGGTTATAGCCTGTATAAAGTGTGGTAATCTCTTCCATTTTACCTGTGCTAATGTTGGTATCGCAAAAAAAAACTTTTGAACAACTTAAAAAAGGGCAGATTGATTATGTCTGCAAGGGATGTAGTTTTTCGACTACTAGTGCCACCTCTACAGCAGTAAATACCGACTCTGCTGCCAATTATGAGATTAGTGATTCTCGTGACGTCGAAAATTTAAATTCCGTACCCTCTACTCCCACTTCCGTCAATGCACCTGCTCTACCTCCGGGTCTTGTTGACCTTTTATGCCAAGTGGTTTCGGAGGCCCAAAGTGAGATTTTAACGAGATTCAGTGAATTCGAAACCCGACAACAGGATTTTAATGAGAAGTTAAACTCTACCCTTTTAGAAATAAAGACTGACCTTTCCAATAACACTCGTCGTATTGATACGCTTGAAGCCGGCTCTAAAGTACAAAGTGAGGAAATTTGTACTGTTCAAAAGGAAGTTAAGGACCTTAAGGCTAAAGTGCTTGCGCTCGAGCATGCGCAGAATGTAAATGACCAACCGGCTTTACATACTACGCTTGAAATTCATGGTCTTGCAATGAAGCCCAACGAGGACCTTATGGCCAACGTTGAGTCAATTACCAGGGCTCTTGATGTACCAATTGCCAAGAAGGAAGTTGTCAACCTTTACCGAAACATCAAAGCACCATCTCACACACAACCGACTACCCCTCCGATCATTGTAGTTAAATTCAGTCGCCAAGAGCTACGTGATAAAATGATAGAGAGACGTAAAGTCAAAAGAGATTTTTCTACAACGAATATTGGATGGACCGGAAATGAGAAACGCTTCATTTATCTTCGTGAGGCCTTAACTCCACTCAACCGGAAAATATATGGTATTGCTCTCGGTCTTCGAAGAGACAAGAAAATCATATATCTTTGGATTTCTGGTGGAAGAATTTTTTGTAGAAAGGAGGACGGTTCGTCGAGAATACACCTTGCAAATCTGCAATCTGTAGAGGGGCTTCAATAACAACCATGGGCTAAGTCCAATATTTTGTTAACATTAATTTTAAAGAGGTACTTAAATTTATTTATGATATTATTATTGTTTGCTAACTTGATGTTCGTCGGTGAATATATCTGCAATATTTTTCAGGTTTTTATACCTTGTATATATGTACCTTCAGATAGCAAACTTGATCTCATATTTAAACTAGTAGCTTTAAATCTTGATTTTGGTCTTTTTGAGAATAATTGTATAATATTTGGATTAATTGTGTGCTGCGTGAGTTTTTTATTTTTGAATTGTTTTTTTATGAAATGTTTCTCCTAATATATCCATGGATACCTTCAGCATTTGTCATGTGAACGCCCAGTCTCTGTTGGCACATTTTCTAGAATTCAAGCATTTCTTCAGTACATGTTCCTACCTTATAATAGCTATTTCCGAGACTTGGTTAACTCCGAATATACCCTCTAGCCTCGTTACAATTGACAACTATTCGCTCTTTCGAAGAGACAGAGACGAGAGAAGGGGTGGTGGAGTTTGTCTTTTCTTGCATGATAGTCTGGGTGGGACCGTGGTTGATGTGAGTCCAGTAGCTACTTAGCCCACGACCGAGTTTCTCTTTGTTGAAGTTAAATCAACTTCTGATAGTGTTTTAGTGGGAGTGGTCTATAAACCCCCCAATGCCTCCTATGGCACTGAGCTAGAATCGATAATTTTTTCACTCATTCCCAACTTTAACCCTTAAAGCGCCATGCTATGTAATAATAACACAAAGCGCCATGTGGGGTCGTGAGCGACCCCCGTCGGAAAATGTCATATTGCAAAGAGAGTAGCCGTTATTTAAATTCCAAAAAATTACTGAATACTCTTCAACTATACTTTTAGTGTGTAGATAAGGTTTTATCGACGACAAATTTTTTGCTGCGTGTTAGAAAAATAAAAATCTTACGAAAACGTGAAAAATGACTTTTTACGAAAAAAATCATATACTCAGTCAATTTTTGATATTTTAACCTAAAAATTTAACCTGTAATTTTCGAAATATAGCTTTTCAAGAAAACAAAATTTGTTATAGTGCAGCTTTGAAAAAAGGTATTTCGTGGGCTTCTTCGCGGGTATTTCTTTGGCTTCACACGAATGCCGAAGCTGAACTAATCTACTAATCTACTTGCCAACTGTGTCGATCGAAAGAAGAGATGTTCAATTAACGCTAGAGGGCACCACAGAACCCGAATTCAAAAAGGTGACTTCGGTATAATCGCGCAAAAAAAAGTGAGGTCTTCCCATACCCCAGGGGCGCTTTAAGGGTTAATAACATTATACTTACTGGAGATTTTAACACTAACTTGAATCTTACTTCCAATCATTCTAAATATCTAACATCTATATATATATATAACATTCTATTCACATCTGACCTTGGAAGTGAAATTCAACATTGCAGCTACCACAAATATGCTGATGATTTCAAAATTTATTTATCGGGACCAATTTCCACGCTAATTGCATTACTTGTTTTAGTCCAGGAGGATATTGATCGTGTGATCCTCTGGGCCTGGAAGAATGGACTTACTCTTAACCCGGGCAAAACTCAGGCAATTGATTTTGGACCTACTTCATCTCCGTCACTTGAAACTTGGCATCTTTTCCACCATTTCGTATCGAGAATCTCGCTATCCCTTTCTCGGAAGTAGTTAAAGATCTGGGATATTTTTATAACCGTACCTTGTCTTGGAAGGAACAGGTACAGAGCATTTCGAGGAAAATATACAGTATTCTACAGCAACTATATAGGAATAAGGACTCTTTACCTACCTCCACTCGAATACTTTTGGTTAAAAGTCTAATCCTGCCCCACTTTGACTACGGTTGTTTGGTATACGTTGGTTTGTCCGACGATTTAAATTTAAAGCTCGAGCGTGCGTTAAACGCTTGCGTCCGCTTTATCTACAATTTGCCTGAATACGAACACATAACTCCATACAGATATATACAAATACAATAGTGACAGAAAGCCATTCACGGCGAGCACCCCAAAACGTTAGGTCAATATGAAGTGGATAGTGAGGCATCCAATATTTGGCTGAGAGAGGGCGTCCTGTATCCAGAAACGGAAGGATTCGTCATTGCGATTCAAGACAGGGTTGTCAGCACCATAAATTATCGCAAACACTTGTTACATTAAGACGTGGTTGACCGGTGCCGATTATGTGGAGATACCAACGAATCCATCGAGCACATTATTGATGGTTGTCGCGTAATAACTCAAAGAGAATATACGCACAGACATAATGATGTGGCGGGCATTATACATCAAAAACTTGCCCTAAACCTAGGACTCTTAACAGAATGGATGCCTTTCTATAGATACATTCCAATGCCCGTTTTAGAAAATGAAGATTGCATCTTATATTGGGATGCTACTATCAAGACGGATCATTACATCCGAGTCAATCGATACGACATCGTGAAGCGAGAATAAAAATGGAAGAGTCTACATCATCGACGTTGCTTGTCCACGTAAGGGGGGAAACCACTTTAGACAGTTCAAAAAATCCATTTTTTTTATTGCATAAATCGTTAGCATAACTATTCAAAAGTATGCTCAAGAAATTTCAAAGCGAAATTCGAAGTCCTTTATATGGGGTATGAAACTGAGCGCACTCCAGTTTACCGCTTGGGCGGGGAGCAGGTAGAAAGGAGCGGTCGCAGACAGAAGGGGCCGGGCCGCTCAGGTAGCCTCGTACTATATGAAGGTAGTACGAGGGAGAAGGATTACTGTATGGTGCTGGAATCGCAGATTGAAATGTAAGTACTTCATATAATTCATTACTTACTTACTTTTCCAGTTTTCGCTATTATTTTTTTCAAATGCGTTTTTCTCGAAATGCCTTTTTTTCATTTCACGTGCACTATAACTCGGCGAATTATTGACCGATTTTCAAAAACAAAAGTTATAACTATTTGTTATTAAATTATCTATTAATTGAACCTAATTTTGGAAAAATATAATAATTTTGAGTATCTGTTTTTTTCTGAATAAATAACGAAAAAAAAGAAGTGAAAATTTGATTTCAAACACCTCTCAATTTTTAAATTTCCAATATTTTTAGCTAGAAGTTGATTCAATTAATAAAAAAAAACATGTAAATAATGTAAAATAATTTTATTCATTGCTTTCCGGTGAAATTTGCGACCTGCACATTGCACGCGAAAAGTAGACTCTCACGACGGACCTCTATGAACAGCAGCTTATAACTTTGAAATTTTCGATGAAAAATATTTGAACAAATTCTGAGATGTAGTTGGAAATATGAATAAAATGACCTCGCAGTTCAAATTAATTCCAATCATTTCTTCCCCTTGAAAAAAATTACAAAGAAAGCATAAAAATAAGCCTCCTAAAGTGGGTTCCCCCCTTAATCGAAATTTGCAGGCAACCTATACAACCAAGATCCATAAGTATAGCGAGCTAAGAAATAAAGTAAAGACAATATGGAGGAATGTGAAACATGCTTCTATTCATTCTATTGTGATTTCGGCTACAGGCAATGTGCACGCAAGATGCATTGAGCATCTTGAACATTTAGGAGTAAGTAGGGTACTGGCAGCAGCTCAGAAGACAGTTTTATTAAACACCTGTTGTATTGTTAGAAACTTTCTAGACCATCAGGAAGCAAGCATCTAAAAACCTATGGAGTGATAGATGGAAGCTCTAGGAAAGCATCCAGAGTTGACTGTTGTCTCCTTCAACGCTCGTGGCCGCTGTGTAAGGATAACAGTGATAAAAGTCAAACTCCAAACTACACCATGCTCCTAATTTTGTACCGACAAAATCATCACAAAAGATTTCAAACGTCGTATTAAATTAATTTATAACATCTCCATCTCATTAGTCAACTTGACTTATTGTTAGTCCGTGGCTGATGATGAAAAACCGTGTTAACGCGAGAAAGAGTTAAAAAAATAATAAGGGTAGCTCTAAGAAAGCATCCAGAGGCGACTGTTATCACCTCCAACGCTCGCGGCAGATTTGTAAGGATAACAGCGGTAAAAGACAAACTCCAAACTACACCATGCTCCAAATTTTGTACCTACTACATCATCGCAAAAGATTTCACACGTCGTATTAAATTAATTAGAATATCTTTATCTTATTAGTCAACTTGACTTATTGTTAGTCAGTGGCTGATGATGAAAAACTGTGTTCACCCGAGAACAAGATTAAAAAAATAATAATGGTAGCTCTAAGAAAGCATCCACAGGCGACTGTTTTCACCTCCAACGCTCGCAGCCGCTGTGTAAGGATAACAGTGGTAAAAGACGAACTCCAAACTACACCATTCTCCTAACTTTGTAACTACAACATCATCGCAAAAGATTTCAAACGTTGTAGTAAATTAAATTATAACAGCCTCATCTCATCAGTCACTTGACTTAGTCCGTGGCTATGATGAAAACCCGGGTTCACACGAAAGCAAGTTTGAACAAAAATAATAATCTTCTTTAAAAGTATGATTCTTGATATCTGAAATTGCTATTTTCGTTTCATTTTGGGTGTGAAATAATGGAAAAAATACACTAGTTGGTTTTTAAAGATCCATTTCAAGAAACGTCATAATCAAAATTTCACAACTTCTTGGCAAAGACCCATATATGTATCTGTAAGATATGAAGGGTTGCATTACATAACTAGATAACCCACATTTTTAGAAAAAATGGGGTTTTTGCATAAAAAAAGCTTAAAAAATCAAATACACGTTGTGTTAAAAGAATTTTTTTGATATCTCATTTTTAATATAGTAATAAAAAGATTGGCAATTCAAAAGTAGATAATTGACTCTCTGTACTTGTCTCTTATCCTTTTTTTATTGCCTAACCACACACCTCTTCAACGTGCAACTCGATTTTGTATACACCGTATAATTTCGAATACAATTCGCCGCTTTTTTCAGCACCAAAGTACCAATCAAATTATAACCTAAAATCTTAAAACTTCATTTTTTAAAAAAACACTTTTTAAACATCTGTTTCGCTCAATTTCTTGCCTCGCCATCAGCAAATCTATTTCTGGAAATTATTATCGTTTCTTTATAAAAAATATATACTTTTCTTCTTTTTATAGACCTTTCAGCGAAAAATCGTCCATAACAGTAAGATAAACTCACAGTAAATCTTTATTTTTTCGGAACAGAATAGTTTGTTTTATTATTCAGCATCCCTACATCTCGGGAACAAGTTTTTATCTTTTTTGTAGTTGTAAATTGGGGTTTTAATTGATATCCAAAGACGATATTCAAAATCCATTAAATTCTAACCCCCAAATTCTTAAATGATTTACTCAAAATTGGTTAGTTTTTTCTGATCAAACTCATTTTCTTCGAATTAATCAACTTACTATCTAGGGAGATAGTATTTATTTTTTGTTTAAACTGAAAATTGAACTTTTTATCGCGCACCGCAGCCGTGCCTGTTCCAATTTGAAGTTTTTGTCACTTCGAGATTGTCAATTTCCACATTCTATTTTGCGAAACTGAATAACGTTTTCTGATCACACATTTTTGGCCTGAATTCAAAAATACTTTAGGTCAGGAATGGACTTTTGTTTCATCTTTAAATAGTGATTTCGATTTCACAGAAGGTTGTTTCGCTCTCCCGCAAAATTCCGATTTTATTGGTTATCTAGTTCTATATTGCAACACTTCATATAATAATCTATTAAATTAATTAAGTTGTTTCGAAAATTGTTTATACTCTTATTATTTTAAAATTTTCTATTGTGAATTTTTAAATTTTTTATGTTCTCAGTATTAGGAATTAAAAAGCCAGGCACTTGACAATTAGACACGATCGATGTAGCTATAACTTCAATCCTTAGAATAAAAATGAAAATAAAAAATGGGTTATTCGGAAAAATAAATTAAGGAACTTACCAGTTTCATCGCCGATAGCCCAGACTAGAATATCCACACAAGCAGAATTAGCCATTACGTTCATTTTGAATCTATTAACTGTTTTGCAATCCGTGTCCATATCCTCGCGTTCGCTTACATCATGTTGTTGTCGTGATTGCAGTTCTGTTTGTCCAGAGAGAAACAGCCCCTTCATGAATTCTTGTACATCACGGGTAAATGGAGCTGGCAAATCCCTTTGGCCTTGCAGCAGTTCACGTAGAAGTGCCACTATGACTAAGTTCATTGTTTCACTGAATGATTTATATGGAAAAATTTGCACTACGCCAGAGTTATATACCTGAAAGGAAAAATTCAAAATCCATGGACAAGGCGAGTACATTTTCACTAACGTAAGATCTTAATTTTTGTTGTCCTACTGTTCCCAGTTTTTTGGAAAACGGAGAAAAATTCTACACTCTACACATGTAATGTGGGAGTTCCTGGATTGATTGCGAGCTGAGACTAGAATTTTTCTCTGTTTTATAAAAAACATCAGGACAAAACGCACTGATATTGAGTATGTGCACTTTGTCTCTTGCGACAACTGCTGGCGAAAATGGAAATAATGTACCTGACTTTAGCAGTGGGCTTATGGTGAAATAAGTAAACATTTTAACTTTCTTGTAATCAGGTCAAGAATGAAAAAAAAACGTGAAATGATAAAATGTGTAGAAATAAAAATCAAATAGAATTAAAAAAATATTCAAGTCAATATAGTGAAGAAATTTTCAAAATACTATTTTAATATAAACAAGTTTTTCAGTCTTTAGCAGACGACGCTCCAGCTCACTGTCGCATTGCACAGCATTTGGCAAGTTTGTTTGTAAACGGTCAAGAGATGCAATTTGAACAAGAAAACCCTCGTGAAAAACCATAAAATCTTTACTCCAGTGGTAAATTTGTTTGTGAATTTGCGCAGATAACAAAACAGCAACTTTTCCCTCTCTTTCATTCATATTCACCATTATATTCTACACTTTCATTCTGAATAATTGCTTAAAAATTAAAAATGAGATTATATGTGAGCAATTCCATGTCAAATCATCTCAAGAATTTCAGCTCTTGTCAGTAATTTTGCTAAAAAATTCTAGTATCCGTTCTCTTAGGTGTTGAAAGAAAAACCCTAAAATAATTTCTGAAAAATTCAAAAAACTTGGGAGATATTCAAAATTGAAAATTTTGGTTCTTTTTTTTAAACTTTCATAACTTTGGTGATTTTAATTATATTAAGGTGTATTTTTTAAAATTATTCAACGGCCATACCACGCTGAAAAACCCAGTTCTCGTCAGATCACTGAAGTTAAGCAGCGTTGGACGCGGTTAGTACTTGGATGGGTGACCATTCAAGAATACTGACATGAGTGCTGTTAGCACATCGTGGGTGTGGTGAGCCCACACTTGTAGTTATTTATAACTACAAGAAAAACCTAGAAACACTACCCGAATCGGGTAGTGTCACGCCTACCCTGAAAGGGAAATGGTTTAATGGTATATGTATATATATATATATATATATATATTCCTAATAAGACGCAGTTTTGAAGAAATAATTTTTGGATTTTTTTTTTAAACTTCTTGGAATTTTCAAAAACAAATATTTAAACTGAATTTCTGAAAAAAATCCACTTTTTATATTCTTTAATTTTTATATAGACAGCTAACAATGTCCTCTGCAAGCCCTGTAAATATAAAAATGGGATCTCCCTTAGTTTTCGAAAAATAATTAAAAACGTACGCCGAAACGATGCACACGATGTGAACACCCATGTAAACAATAGAGAATAGACGAATATTATAATCGTATGCACGAACTTCAGAGTTCAGATTCTCGGGCGCTCGGCACACCATGCCACGGTATATGCTCTTGTTTTTGAAAAATCCAAGAAGTTTTTGAAATTTTTTTTCAAAATATATTTCTTCAAAACTACGTTTTATTACGAATAATTAAAAAAAGTACACCTTAATAGCATTAAGATCACCAAAGTTATGAAAGTTAAGAAAAGGACCAAAATCATCAGAATTAATAACATGCACACATTTTTAATTAAAATTTTTATTCTAACCATTTAAAACGAACTTGCTCCGCCACAAACAATGCAAGTTAATAATAATTCTTTATTTTCTAAATCCTCGTAATCTTTATTTGCGTAAAATTTCAATTATTTTATATTTTAGTGTTTTGCTCATATGTTGCCATGCAAATTTTAGGTACACAATTTCTGACTTCACCGCCACGTGCGCTGGCAGTCATTTCTAACTTCGTTTCGAGGTTTCGCACATAGCCAATTACATCAATAGTGTTACATTATAAAAATACAAATTAAAAATAATTACCAGTTGTGCCTCCTCATCAAGAAATGCTAGTGTATCTTTTGTAAGGAGTTTCTTAGCCAATGCCAGAACACTTTGCAGATGTACTACGCTGAATTGTAAACTAGACTTTCTATCTGGACTTTCACTTTGCCGGACTTGTGGAAATTGATTAAAACTGGAGCCATACTTGTGAAAAAAGAAATTGCTTGGATCGTATGGCACTGAAGAATAAGATTGCAGTGAGGGTCGTTTGATCGTTGAATTATCGTAGTCGTTAATCGATAATGAAACTGAGGCACTGTCGGCGAGCAGGTGAAGATTCAAATTACCGCTTAATGAACGTGGTATGATTGGCCGAAAATTAGAGAAACAATGCTGTTTTTTGTCTACTAAGATGCTTCTATCAGAGATGGAAGCACCGACGGGTGGTTTCGGTCGTGGGAATAGGCGACAAAGTAATGGAGGATCAACATATGTGAATCTTCCCATCGAGCGTGCTAGCCCAATCAGTATCGGCACAATACACTTGCATAAAGATACTGAAAAATTAAATTAAGATTTACAATAAAAACTACAATTTATAAACTACATTTTAATTATCTTCAGTTTTTACTTAGGATACGCGTGACTATATCAGAGATACGGCTGGAGACATTTTCCCCAAAATTAAATTTTTTCCCAGGTCATTTAAATTTTACGACTCATGCCTTTAAAAGTGAACAATTTACCATTTAAAGTAGCGAAAAAAGAATTTCTAAACTGAAGTATATAATGTTTGATAATTAAATATGCAAATGCAACAGGTTTCAATTCGAAACTTTAATATTGAAAAATATTAAATTCTAAGCCTTATAAGCTATTCAACTGATTCCCTTCTTTAATTTCAAGGCCTTTGAAATTAAATGATCTCTTGATAGTCTCAAAGAAGTGATGCACAATTTCCAAATCAAGGCGCTCAACAGAGTATGATTTTTCGTGTCTAGAAGAACCCAAATTCGATTTGCACAGCACAAATATTATCGGTGTGCTTAAGACACTTCATAATTTTAAAGCTTAAGTAATCAATTAAAACCTTTTTAATATTAACCTTTTTTATCAACAAAAAATAAGCGGGGATCTTGTGGAATAAAAGGGGTCTCGGGGGATGTTGAGCGATAGGGGGTTTCCTGTGCACGGTGGCCTTGAAAAAAGTTAAATGATATTTTCAGGTACCCCAAAGTTATGAATAGGAGATTGTTTTGAATGCTTCTGGGGAACCATTTTTGATGAAATTAAAATATTTCCCTGAACGGATTTTTTTTTGCCTGGAAAAACGTATTTGAAATACTAAAAAGCAGTAAAATACTATTTTTAAGTAAATAAGACCATATAATTACGTTTATATAAAGGAGTTATATGTAAATTAGAATTATTAACGAGAAGTTAATCAATAAATAAACGAAAGAAACGATTTTTTTAAATTTAAATCAATATATTTATGAATATTTCATCAAAAAATTCGTATACATAATGTTCAAGTTTCAATATTAATTTCTTATAAAAACTATAGTAAGTATAATATACATAATATTTTAATGTTATTGTAGAATACATAATGTGTAATATACAATGTACAATAATATATAATAGCTATATAATAATTGTATTATAATTAAACGTGCCTACTTTATACTTATTCACGTCGCGTACAGCTTCGCATACTGCTTGTTATTGTCAACAATGCATTTATGCCCTTGCTTGGTCTTGGTATGCACCAAGGCCAAGCAAGGGCATGCATAAATATATTGCTTTCTGTATTTAAAAATGTAAACAAATTTTAATGCGGTTATCAGTCTCTAAATTCTACATCTTATTTTATTTTCAATTTAGTTTGTGCGAAACCTTTGCACTCTTAAAACGTTAGAATTAAATTGTGTCGAACCTTGGCGCGCTCTAACGAAGTTGAAATTTAACTTTGCCTTATTTAAATAATTAATAGTTAAAAAATGAAACCAATAAATTTAGGTGGTAGAAAGCAGTTTTCACACAGTGGATGCCCTTTGAAATTGTGTTTGCTATGTAAAACAAAGAAAAAAGTTCTTTATAATAAGTAAATATGTGACGTATGATGACTAAGTACTAATTTTGGATTATCATCGAATACTACTTTAGGAGTCATTCGATCACTTCGCATTGCAACAAAAAAAAGAAAATTGTTTGAGCAAAATTTGGAAAAGAAACTCCGAAATTTTAATCATTCTCTTGATTCTCATTTTGATATTACAAAATGCCAATTGATAGGTAAAAAGCAGAATAAGTAGTGAACAAAGAAGAACATTTTGTATTTTGTAAAAACATTCAACAATTAATTGATAACGTTATGTTAAAGAAATCCGTGGAATAAATCAAGCGCATATTAAAATTGGTGCAGATAGTGGTGGACATTTTTTGAAAATAACTTTGTCTATCCAATGGTTAGATTGTGAATTAATATACTCAAATAAAAATAAGCGGCAAAAATACAGTGAAGGAGTAGTAGTTTCAAAGATATTCAAGGATTCTGGTGTTAATAAATTATTTTTGATAGGTTTAACTGAATGTTCAGAAGAAAACCATCATAATTTATCTCTTTTATGGGACTTATTACATCTTAAGTATTTCGAAGGAACAATTTGAATGGACTTGAAACTATTAAATATATTGGTTGGCCTCATGTCCCATAGTAGTTCGTATCCGTGTACTTGGTGTACAGCACATAAAGACAATTTGAATACTTTAGGTACTTTAAGAACTATCGGAAATTGCATTGACAATTTTGAAGCTTGGGAGAAAAGTGAGGATAAGAAGGACTGCACAAAATTTAAAAATTGTTCTAATTTACCTATAATTTCATCAAATAAGGAAAAAACGATTAGTGTTTTAGTTCCGCCACCTGAATTACATTTATTAATTGGAGTAGTAAACACTTTGTTTGATAACATGCATACAAAATTTGAGAATCTTAGTGAAATGTGGGCCAAAAAGTGTAACGTCAGTAGAGAAGTGCTGTATGGAAGTGCAGGATTTGCTGGGATTTCAAGTAAAACGTTGTTAAATAAAGTTGATGTACTTCGTGAAATTTGCTCATCCGTGAGTAATTTTGTTTGTATGAAATATGTGAAATGTTTTGAAGCATTTAAAAATGTTGTCGATTCCTGTTTTTCAATTGAGTTGAAACCAGGATATCTTGAAATGATAATGATATTCAGAGAGTTATCTAGATTTAGGCATAAGAGTAACTCTGAAAGTTCACGCAGTATTTTTTCACATCGAAGATTTTTGTAAACAAAACAATAAAGGTTTAGGATTTTACTCGGAACAAGCCGTAGAATCTTCTCATGCAGACTTTAAAAAAATATGGAACAAATATAAAGTGAAAAAGTCAAATTCTAACTACGCAGAACGTTTACTTAAAGCTGTACGTGAATATAACAGTAGGCACGTTTAATTATAATACAAATATTATATAGCTATTATATATTATTGTACATTGTATATTACACATTATGTATTCTACAATAACATTAAAATATTATGTATGTTATACTTACTATAGTTTTTTATAAGAAATTAATATTGAAACTTGAACATCATGTATACGAATTTTTTGAAGAAATATTCATAAATATATTGAATTAAATTTTTTTTAAATCGTTTGTTTTGTTTATTTATTGATTAACTTCTCGTTAGTAATTCTAATTTACATACAACTCCTTTATATAAACGTAATTATATGGTCTTATTAACTTGAAAATAGTATTTTACTGATTTTTAATATTTCAAATAGGGTTTTCCAGGCAAAAAAAAATCCGATCAGGGAAATATTTCAATTTCATCAAAAATGGTTCCCCAAAAGCATTCAAAACAATCTCCTATTCATAACTTTGGGGTACCTGAAAATATCACTTAACTTTTTTAAAGGCCACCGCGTGTGGGATAGTAAAGGTCCCGAGGGCAAGATAGTGTTCCGTGGGGCTCTGAGAGATAACTGCGGTCCCTAGGAATAGGTTGAGTCCCGTAGGATAAGGGGGTCCCGATGGATAGGTGATGTCCCCTGGGATAACTAGGGATTGTGGGATAGGTTGGAGCTTGTAGGTTCGGTTGTCTCGTGAGATAAGGGAGTATCGAGAGATAGGTGACGTCATCACCCGTGGGATAGTAAGGGTCCCGAGGGATCCAGTAGGATAGAATGGGTCCTGTGGGTTAGGTGTAGTCCTGTCGGTTTCTTGGGCCTCGTGGGATGCAGGGTTACCGAGGGTGATGACGAGTAGCTGATGTCCCGTGGGAAAGGTGGGGTTCCATGGGTTAAAAGGAGTTCAAGGAAAAAGTACCTAAAACGATTTTATAATTAGACTTTCAATACTGAAAACCTTTAAATATGAAAAAGTTCACAAGTTAACACTTCACACCTCGCTTAAAACCGCTTCATTGCATACGATATTGAGTGACGTTGGCAATGATTGGATATCTATTTTTTAAATAAAAATTCTAACATTTTGGAAAAAAAATCTGACCATTTCCCGATTTCCCTGTCAAGTGGCCACCCTGTATAATCCTCTTAGGCATTTAACTGAGAAAATCAAATCTTACTCTTGGCTTGTAGTCCTCTACTATTACTCTGATCATTGCTGCCTCGTATGAGATTGGTCAGAACAGCTAATATTTCAACTTGGATGGCGATAATTTCTTCTCGAGCCGGTTCACATCTAGCAGCAACATCGCTCAACAACGTATTTAGGCAGAAGCTAAATCGTTCAGCGACAGGAACTCGTTCTGTTGCATTGTAAATGATTTCGTCCAGCCATACGGCTTTAGGAAGACCACGCAGAAGCCGTAACAGATAAGGTAAAATTCGATCGCGATTCTGCAATCCTGACTCGAGAAAATAAATGCCGAGGGCAATTGTCGCATCTTGCCCTCTTTGATCTAGGCGAAAAACGCCTGCACTCTCCTGTGGGCAACGTTTGTAGAGTACATTGACCTGGAAATTAAATTGAAACAATTGGAGCCATTTTTCTATAAGAGAGGCTTAACTTGCGTGGATCAAATAAGTTCAATATTGGATTGTCTTGTCATTAAAACTTTTATCTACAATCTATTTAAAGTTCAGCACGTTCAAATAAAGAAAATTGATTTGAGTTTCCTATGTTTTTTGACCAAGTATTTTTTAGTTAAACTCAGTATTATCTCGAGAAGTTGCAATATGAGGATGAGTTACGATTATCTAATTATATACTATGCACGAATGCATGTAATGACTTGATAGCAGCCATAATATCTAATTGGATACAAAAACTGGCGTTTTGCTGTCTCATAATAGTTTTTTGGACTTTTTTACCGTATGTTACAAAGACAACTAGATGCAAAACAAATTTTCGTAAAAACAATAAGATGAATAAAAATTTGAAATCTTGATGTACTATTTTTAGATCGAAATAAATAAATGCTTTTAATGATTTATAGAATGTAAAAGAATGTATGTATTTGATACAGTTATGCGTCGTGATTTTGGAGCCTAATCCAGTCACATTGAATATTATCTTCAATTTAACTATCTGTTTGAAGAGTTTCATGTCTATCATTTTATATATCATTAAAAACATTTTTGTCTACGTATTTTGCGTGTAAGAAAAAAATGATTCAACATCCTGATTTTATTTAAGCAAAATACATACTTTAAATATCACAATAACAAGATTATATTGCCGTAGAGATGTCGCTTATTTCAAACTTGTTACTTTGCTTATTTTTGTCCAGTCGAATCAAAGAGGATAAATAAACATTTGATATTTACACTAGTGAAATAGAAACTGGAAATTCGAGTTATAATATTCATAGTATGTTTGCCAATGCTACTTTTGCGTAAGAGAGGTTGATTCCGTTTATTCGGATGCATGAATCAATAGGCATTTAGGTTGACACTTTTTATCTGTTCAAATTTAGTTAAAAGGCAGTGCATAATCCAGTTGAATAACATAGTTTCAAATAGAATGACAAATGGAAACTCGTATTGGTGGACGTTCAAAGTGCAAACTAACC
Source organism: Andricus curvator (assembly GCA_932195095.1). NCBI lineage: Eukaryota > Metazoa > Arthropoda > Insecta > Hymenoptera > Cynipidae > Andricus > Andricus curvator. Next base: position 10,201 of record CAKNYM010051277.1, on the reverse strand, counting down.
TACAAAGTGTTACAGGAAACGTCAGTGCTTCGCATTCATTAACAAAACGTGTCTTGTTGAGTAACAATTACTAATAGATTAAGTGACGAACATTAATGTCTATTTACCTTTTCCCATGGCGTAGATGCAATTCCTGCTAAAGATCTGGCCAAATGTTGGACAGTCTTTGAGAAGAAAAACTTCTCATCCTCGGCCATTTTCCCTACTGCTTTGGTGCTAGTCAAGAAGGAATAAATAAGGAGACGAAGGAGACTGATCTCCGTACATGCAATTTGTTCGGAGCAACGGCACCATGATCCAAGAAGCTATGGTCTCGCCACGCGCAACTAAAAAAAAGTGAACCAATCAAATGGCCCGTAGAAATTCGTACAGCGACCTCCATTTTTAAAAGGACGTCAAGCGGGAAGTTTAAAGCAGGTTCAACGCTGCATGTGTTAATTGCAGAAAATACTCGAAAACAGAAATAATAAATAAATAAATCATTGTATAAAGCTATAATAAAAATCAGGAACATCCCAGTATATCGTATATTTACAAAGAGTATAAAATGTAACAGAGCGTGCTATTAAAAAATTTGAAGTGCTTCTTTGCAACATATTTGAAGAATTGTAATCCCATACTATTCACACTATCGATTTTGAAAAGAACGAAGAGAGTTAAAAAATTTTCTTGTACTGTGCCTTTTATTACAGAAATCATTATAAATAATTTGTACTAGTTGTGCACAGTCGGCTAAAGTAATGATTTTATTATTTAGATTATTACAAATTCTAATAAATAATTAATAATCACAAGTAAAATAATTATTTATTAATTAATAATAACAAACAAAATAATTAATTAATACTTAATAATTATAAACGAAATAATTAATCGATAATTTACAATTATTGTAATTATCATTATAATTATTGTATAATTATTGTGAAAGCAAACATAGTAAAAAATATGAAGAATATCATACTAAATATCTCAATAATTATTAATTACAAATACAATGATTAATTATGATACAAAAATCAATTATAATTTTTGTAATTAAAAATTAACAATTATAATGATTCGTATAAATTACTTTTAAAAATGTTGTTCACAGAAAGTGTTGCCAGTTTAACTATAATTTTTATCATTGAATGTATTTTTTGTATAACATTATAATAGCAAACACAGTAAAAATGTGAAGAATACAATACTAAATATACTTTTATAATTAAAATTTTTTATGACTTTCATGATTTATTTAATGGTGTAGCAAAAAAGATGTATGAATGGCAAAAACAAATTATGTTAAGCCTGTCTTGATTATTTGTAACGTAAGTAGAGTTCTCAAATGCACAAGAATTTATGTTGAGCAAATGCTCTCGAGAATATGCTCATTAAAGAGAATTTAAAGCACTTATTGTTTAAACAAATATATATCATAATTAATACATGTATTTTTACAAAAACATTCTAGAGTGAAAAAAATATATACTTTTTTTAAATTACAGAGTTATTACAGGTCAGATAACCTGACTAACCAGACTAACCTGCCGGGTTAGGGAATTTTCCATAAATTAAAGTTGAAATTAATTTTATCGTTATGGTTAAAAATCGCAACTATTTGGTTGAAAATTAATCTGTTTTGCTTGAGGATTCAAACCATTTTGTAGAAAATTCATCTTTTTTGGTTGAATTCAACTATTTTTGGTATGAAATTAAAATCCTTTTTGGTTAAAATATAAAATATCATATTTTTCGTTTGGAATTCATCTTTTTTGGTATAAAATTCAATTACTTAGTTGGAAGTGGAACTACTTTGTTAAAAATTCATTTATTTGGTTGATGATTCATCATTTTAGTTGAAAAACCTTTCTTCTGTTCAAAATTTAATTATTTTCTTGAAAATTATGTTTTCTAGATGAAAATTAATTGTTTTAACTGAAAACTTAACTCGTACATGTTTGGTTCATAATTTATCTTATGTTAAAAATTCAAATATTCGGTTTAAAATTCCTGTATTTTAATGAAAATTCGAATTTTGTGGGCGAATATTTAATCTTCTTGTTGACTAATTCATCTTTTCGGTTGGAAATTCCTTTAAAAATTAAAACATTTGGTTGAAAATGAGATGTTTCTTATTTAGAATTAATTTTTTTTCCTGAAAATGTAACTTCCATTTTTTATCGAAAATTTATCTTTTTACATAGAAATTAATTCCTGTTGGTTGAAAATTATACTATTTCATTGAAAATTTATCTGTTTCCGGTGAAAATTGAACTATTGGTTGAAAATCCGTCTTTTTTTAATAAAAGAGCACTCTCATTAGTTGAAATTTCACCTTCTTGGTTAAAAATGAATTTCTTTGGTTGAAAATTCATTTGTTGGAAATTCGTTTGGTTTTTACTTGAAAATTTATTCTACTAACTGAAAATGATCCTACTTTATTTTTGGTAGAACATTTATATTTTTAGTTTAAAATTCATGTATTTGGTTAAAAATTAAATTTTTTTAGTTGAAGATTTTTCATTTTAGTTGAAAATTCACTTTAACTATTCTATTTTTTGTGGGAAATTTACCTTGTTTTATAAAAATGTAATCTTTTTATTAAAAAATGATCTTTTTAGTAGAAAATTCAACTATTCTATTTTTTGTTAAGAATTCCTTTCTCTCATCGAAAAAAAACTGGTTGAAAAATAATATTTTTCTTGATAGAAAATTCATCTTTTGGATAGAAAAATCCACTATTTGGTCAAAATTTCATACTTTTGGTAGAAAATTCATCATTGTAATTAAAAATTAATTTCTTGGCTTGAAAATTCGTTTTTTTAGTAGAAAATTATTTTTTGAACTGAAGAGATAACTATTCCATTTTAGCTTCAAAATTTATATTTTTAGTTGAAAAATAATTAAGTTGTTTGTTGGTTGAAAATGTAACTACTCTTATTTAAAATCTTTTTAAGTTTGTTCTAAATTTCATTTTTAAATAAAATTTAATTTTTAAATTTTATATTTAATATTAATTTATTAATTTATTAATGTATTAATTAATATTTAAATTTTTATTTTTATATATGTTATATATATTATTTTATTTTATTATATATACAATTAAATATAATTTTTTAACCAAAATTTCATTTCACTGTTTCCCGGAAATCGTAAAATCTTAAGAAAAATTTTTTATTTTCCTCAAAAAAACATCGTTTCTCGAAATGGGCAAAATTTATTGAAGCACAATTTGGTCGAAAATAATTATACATAACTGAATAAGTTATTCCTTATTTATTGTATACAAACCCTAGAAGACCTGAAAGAGTCACGACATTTCAAAAAAAGTTCTGAAAAAATTGGAAAAATTGAAAGAATATTAATCAAAGTCTTAATAATTATTTTCATACGCTGCAGAGATAAATGGTAGAGATTAAGAATTTGTGTCGAAAATTAGTGTTGTTTTTTGGTTTAAAATTTAAATATATATATTTTATAAATTCGTTGTTTTTTGGTTGAAAATAACTCTTCTCGTTTGAAAATTCCTATCTTGTATTGAAAATTCGACTACTTGGTTAAAAATTCCTTTTTTTGTTGTTGAAAATTGAACTATTTTTTCAAAATTGATTGTTTTTGGTTGAAAATGTAACTATTCTATTTGTTTTGTTATTAGTTTAAAATTAATTTTCTTACAAGGGGAGTGCGCGTGACGGGGGACACGCATTTTAATCATGTTTTGTGAGCGAAGAGGGCTTAAGGCGCTTCGTCAGGCTTGATTTTTAGCCCATGTATTCGTTTTGACATGATTCCCGCTAAACGGATGAATTGTTCGATGTAATATTTGAACCACATAATCTGAAGGGCATAGTGCCTAACAAGTCAGTCTCTTTTTTTTGAAAAATGGTCTTGTTTTTGTTTTTTTTTCTTATTAATCGAAAATCTGCTTTATTTATGCGCCTGTAAACGAGCAATCCGCCACCGGGAAAGCACCCCCGTTGAACCGAAAACAGGCGCTCCGAATTTGAAAGGAAATTTATCGTAATTCACCGTGAACTTTTTCGAGGCTGCTGAACCCAGGGGGTCGGTCGTAACTCATCCGCCCTTTCCATTGTTGCATCCTGACACGATTCGAGCCGCTTGAACGAAATTCATAATTATTCAAATATGCAGAAATTCAATTTTTATATGCTGCATTAGGTTCATTACATAATTACGAGACGATTAAAAAAAGATAGAAAAAAATCGGTTAACCCGTTCAATTTCTGTGGGGAGTTTTAGTAATTTTCCATTTTATTAAAGATTACCTTCAATATTGAGAATATTGACCGATTTTCCTAATCCTTTTTTCTCATTTTTTTCCAAATTATATCATTTTCAAATGTTATCAGCTAATAAAAGTTTCATCGATCCATGTTTTGCGCAATTTTATATATTGTAACAGTCATTGTCGGCGGGTGATTTACTTTGGTCTTTATCGAAGGACAAAAGCAGATAGAGGGAGATTTGTAATTACATAAATTTTTGAATATACTTTTTTGACAGATTTTGATATAATTCGACCCAAGCAGCTCGAAAAGAAAGTTTTAACAAAATGTCCGCGCGCACGCGTGTGTGTGTGTGATAAAGTGTAGCTCGGATTGATATCCAGGTCTGATAGGTACTTTGTACTTTCATCAGAAGATATCTTGAATTATGTTGTTGAAAAATAATTTTTTTTTTGTTGAAACTGGTTTCTTTTTTTAAATTAATTTTGTACACTGAAAATGTAATTTCAATTTTTTGTTGAATATTGATACTTTTTCATATTTAGGATAATAATCAAATAAATCAAAATTGAAGTATTTTTTTTTCATTTCAAATGAAAATTGAAAATTATTTTACCTTTTTCGTTGAAAGTTTGTTCAAAGTTCGTCTTTTTTCGTAGAAAAGAAACAAAATATGCCGTACAAACAAATTTTCATGATCAAACATGATCCTGTTAACAAAATCAAGCAATTTCAACTTACAAATATACTTTGCAAGCAAAATTTATAATATGTTGACATTTTGTAAATATAATTTGTTTATAACAATGAGATTCGATATCCTGTACATTATTTATATTCTTTGGATTCTGCGACATTCATTTTCGTCGAGAATGGGATTAATGACGTCATTGATTTGAAGATAAAAAATAATTAAAAGCACGTCTCATTTTCTCTCTTTGTTTATTTATACAACAAATAGAAAAATGACGAAAGTTAAAAAATGCAATCCATGGACGCTATTGTGCAACTAGCGCTGATCACTTCTGAAAAAATCGAAAATCGGTTAAGAATTGTAAGCTGTAGGTGATTTGTGATAGTAAATTCCCGATTCAGCCCACTGTGCGCCGCCACCCGTGTGGAAAAATTTCGTGGCGCTGTACTGTTTCTGTCCAGTCCGCCTTGAGTCGACATTGGCGCGCCACAGGCTGACTGTCCAGTGGCTAGACTGGGATGTAACGCTCGGATCGACTAGTTTCTAGACAGATCGGCTATTTTGATAAAAAATAATTATTAATTAAATAATATAATTATTTTTTATGCCATAAAAGTCCAATATATAGATTTTGCAGTTAATTAAAAATATAAAAAAAGTTTTTGTACACAAAAAAATGAAGAAATGAGTTTCCGCAAATCTCTTGTACGTACGCCGGGTGTCGAACTTCTGATGTAACTTCCTATTATATTGTTGTAACTTTGTCCCGTCGCCTTAACACCTCGGCCATCTAAAAGTTAAATTTTTTTCTTTTTTGTCGGACATGAATTTCGATGCATTACATCCTAATATTTATTTCAATAAAACATGAACAATTTTTAAACATTAAAAGTGCTTGATTTGTGAATAAATCATTGAAAAAAATAAAGTTTGTATGATGTTACTTGCGACTAGGCTACGAAATAATGATTCTTTATTATTTCAAATAATTAATACGTTAGGCTTAATTATTATTTACGAAATAAATAATTTAAATAAATCTTTTATAATAATATTTGATTTTCTGGAATATCATAAATATTATACATAGCATTATACATATTATAATTATTATTAATTCAATATAAATTCATTATAACTTCACTATATAATTCAATTGAAACAAAATGTTTTTAAACATTCGTCAAAAAATCGTTCTTGAAACTGCAGTTCTTGTGTTAAAGTTTCTATCACCTTCAACTGTACAATTAATTATTGCTTGGGCATTTGTACAATTGTGTATTGTAATTTCCCAAATCTTTTATTCAAAAATGATTATTTTCTGAATTCACCTCTGTAATTTTTGTTTAAGTCCAAACCCTGATTCTATCTAGAAACTAGCTAAAATCTGGACAATCTTTATATATTCAAATTCGTAACGAACTCCTAGATAGCGCCAAGAATGGGACTAGACAGCAGAAAGGTTTGAATCAAACACGTAGTAAAACTAGAAAGCGCCAGTGTAGCGCCAGGCTAGTATTGCGTGAATAGACAGACTTGAGAAAAACTGTACTGGCTTTAGCATGATTCAAGACTGCCACGAAATTTTTCCACACGGGCAAGCCGCCACCGAGAAGCGAAGAAGGCGGCACGCCCGTGTTATCATAAAATTGAGTTATTATTATAATATTAAGCAATTCGCAAATTTCAAAAAATATTATGAAAAGATTCAGAAATATTTTAAAGATTTTCAAAGATTTCGCAAACATTTTTAAATTTTCGCAGCGATTTCATATACATTGTAAAAATTGCACAAAGTTTTCGATAATTTCCTACAGATTTCCCAAAAATGTCCAAGATCTTGCAAAGATTTACCAACGATTTAGAAGATTTCAATGATTTTTGAAAGATTTCGCAAAGAATTTGGATAGATTAAAAAAATTTGATAGATTTCAAACATAAATAAAATAGAATAAAAGGAAATATATTCACAAACATTGTAACTTCTGATGCAGAAAATGCAGAATCTTGGACGGTCTTCCTATATTCCCGGATTTTCAATTTCAAGATTACTTCAATTTTGATTTATTTTATTATTATCCTAAATATGAAAAAGTATCAATATTCAACAAAAAATTGAAATTACATTTTCAGTGTACAAAATTAATTTAAAAAAACAAACGAGTTTCAACAAAAAAGAATTATTTTTCAACAACATAATTCAAGATATCCTCTGATGAAAGTACAAAGTACCTATCAGACCTGGATATCAATCCGAGCTACACTTTATCAAAATTTCATGATCATAGCTCTTTTACTTTTCAAGATATGGTGAACAGAAAAAAGTATCACACACACACACGCGTGCGCGCGGACATTTTTTTTAAACTTTCTTTTCGAGCTGCTTGGGTCGAATTATATCAAAATCTGTCAAAAAAGTATATTCAAAAATTTATGTAATTACAAATCTCCCTCTATCTGCTTTTGTCCTTCGATAAAGACCAAAGTAAATCACCCGCCGACAATGACTGTTACAATATATAAAATTGCGCAAAACATGGATCGATGAAACTTTTATTAGCTGATAACATTTGAAAATGATATAATTTGGAAAAAAATGAGAAAAAAGGATTAGGAAAATCGGTCAATATTCTCAATATTGAAGGTAATCTTTAATAAAATGGAAAATTACTAAAACTCCCCACAGAAATTGAACGGGTTAACCGATTTTTTTCTATCTTTTTTTAATCGTCTCGTAATTATGTAATGAACCTAATGCAGCATATAAAAATTGAATTTCTGCATATTTGAATAATTATGAATTTCGTTCAAGCGGCTCGAATCGTGTCAGGATGCAACAATGGAAAGGGCGGATGAGTTACGACCGACCCCCTGGGTTCAGCAGCCTCGAAAAAGTTCACGGTGAATTACGATAAATTTCCTTTCAAATTCGGAGCGCCTGTTTTCGGTTCAACGGGGTACTTTCCCGGTGGCGGATTGCTCGTTTACAGGCGCATAAATAAAGCAGATTTTCGATTAATAAGAAAAAAAACAAAAACAAGACCATTTTTCAAAAAAAAGAGACTGACTTGTTAGGCACTATGCCCTTCAGATTATGTGGTTCAAATATTACATCGAACAATTCATCCGTTTAGCGGGAATCATGTCAAAACGAATACATGGGCTAAAAATGAAGCCTGACGAAGCGCCTTAATTTGAGATGAAAAAAGCTGAAACCGTTTACTTAGATAGAAAACGGTTTATGAGAAAAAAGTGTTTAAAGAAACCCGCGCCGAATGACTATCGGTTTGAATTAATTGGGCAATCGAGCAAGCTGTGATAAAGCAATGGTCTAGGTTCCATACTGAAAAGTCTGCCGTCATGGGTTCGCGTCCTCGTTCTTTTTGCAAATTTTTTTATATTTTTAATTGTTTGTTTGTTTGTAATAAATAATTATTTGTAATTTTTTATTTTGAAAAATGAATTTTAATCGAATGTTCCAAAATATTTTAAAACATTTAAAACATTCAAAAACATAAATCCAATGTAAATTTCTTGAATTCAAATCACTTGATCTCTCCGAAATGCAAACTTGAATTCATTTAAACAGACCCTTCATAACTTATATACAAAAATGGATAATTCAAACGATTTTATGCACACATTTCTTGAAGGAATTAGAGTGAATTAAATACACTTCAAATCTATCCTGCTTTACGGAATACGAGAGAGATCCCTAATAGCACGGAACGTTCCCGGAACGTGTAAAATGCCCGCCGCTTGGGAACGTTCCAGGAACGTAAACCGTAAGTGATAGGTCAAAATCGATGTCAGTTTATGATACGGATATCATATTATAGTGTAGTATATGCGGTACTCAAAACTAAAAAATGACATCCATTTTTACCTATCTCTTATGGTTTACGAGATAATTGTTGTTAAAAATAACAATAATGGAAAGTTCCCCTCAGGTCCCAGTGGAACGTTCCTGGAACGTTCCAGTGGAACGTTCATAAGGGGCGGACATTTTACACGTTCCGGGAACGTTCCGAAGGTGCCCGCGGAACGTTCCCGGAACGTTCCGTGCTATGAGGGATATCACTAACGCTATATGAATAGCCGGAAATTACATTTTTGAGATAACCTACTCTATTTTTGTACATTGAAGCCTAAAGGAAAAACAGGTATTAAAAATAATAGAATTATCTCTGCCTTTACGTTAGAATCATAATTTTTTTATCTTATTCTATTCAAGCCTTTTTACCGGGCCGCTTTAAAAAGTCAGGCTTTAAAAAGTCAAGAAATAAAAATTAATTGTTTTTCATTAGGAGATTTACAAACATGTCCTCTTCTTTTCATATCTTGCTTTGTTTATGAAATCATTAATATTAGTATATTTTTTAACAAATTAAAAAAATATAAATAAAAAATAAGCTATTTTTCCTTTCTCTGATTATTAATTAAATTATTTGAGCAAAATAAATTTTTCTTTATTGTATAAGGATTGACTCATTTTTTGTGTATATTTATAAATAATTTAATACGTCTACTTGCTGGGTATATGTAACTTTTTTATTTTCAAAAATTGTCTATCATCATAATAAATTAATAAAATTTGGTGCTTAATTAATAAAATGTGGCTCTTAATTCTGCACCTTTAATAAAAGACAACGGTAATATTATGAATAAAAATAATGGACTCTGGTTGTAAATAATTGTGCACTTTTCAGTTAGTGCTAATCAGCCCCATGCCACTTCTCTGTGGAGGCCTGTGGAAAATATTGTCATGAGAGTTGACGGTCGCCGTTTGGCGGCACCAGCTATGCAGTTGGCCTAGAATTCAAATAATGCAAGGCGAAAGTGTTAAAAAAAAAGTTTGTTAAATAAAAATAATTTTCTGATAGTTCTGGGTAAAGATAATAATCTTTAAGATTTTTTAAATCTTTTGAGTTAAAAATAATTTGCGAAAATCGTAAAATTCACTGCTTTTAGACGTAAATCCCAATGCATTCCTACTAACTACAACAAATATATTATTCATGCAGGGATATCATATTTACATTATTTATTTATTAATTTAAATTCATTTCTGATTTTCAAATATTTTAATAAACAAATTACGTGTTTCAATGAACTTCTTATAAAGGGGGTAGGTAAAATTAATAAAATAATGCCTAAGTTATATAATGAAACATTTTTTTATACATATACGTATAAGTTTTTTGTGAAAGTTAAGTATTAAACATAGGCTGCGACTATTTCGCCATACATGTATGGCGAAATAGCCGACGGT
>CAKNYM010051276.1:230199-266353 GCA_932195095.1 Andricus curvator | reverse complement strand
GAGAAAGCGTCAGGGACAAACAATTTAGAAAAATAAATGATCTAATCACGCATTTAAAAAAACGTTTCGCTCCAACAAAAAAATACCAATGGTACTTTGAAGCTATTGTGAATCTACGCATGACACAGGCTGAAAAGGTCAGCGACTACTATGATCGAGTCCAAGGGCTGCTTAGTGGTGCTAGACATACCTTGGAGGAGAAATATAACACTAGGTACGGAACCGAAAAGGCTAGCACTATAATGTTGAAACCCGTTACCGATTGCGCCCTTGACGCCTTTATTAGGGGGCTTCCTGAAGAAATGTCAAAATTCGTTGATACCAGGAATCCGAAGGATTTAAGTGAAGCCTTGGAATATGCCTTACACATAGAAGAGAGGCAAGATTATGCGAATAAATCCAAAACAAAGGCCTCAACTTACCACATTGCAAAAAGGGATGATGAAGGCAACGGAAGTCGCCCTCCCAGCCCATTTTGAAGGCAAATGAATTCTATGGACAGGCAGGAAAAGAAAAGTTACAAGGGAAACTCGAAATCCTCGAATTTAGAGCAAAACCCGATACAAACAATACCTAGTGGACCTTTTTCACCACCAACTTATGCTCAATTATTACAGCAATATTACGGAAATTTGACACACCTCCTAGGTGCGCCATCACCTTTTCTAACGCCACAACAGGCACTACCAGGGTATGGTTTACCTATGCCCTATTCTGGTTTGCCAAATCTACCACAATTCCCACAGAATTTTTCCTGGAAAGGATATGGAATAACGACTTCAAGACCTTCTTCACCAGGACCATCAAAAGATTTAAACGCGAAGCAGACTCTGGGAAAGGACGCTACCTCGAGTCCGACAACAACGGAGCGTCCCCAATCGAAACTATACCCGGAGAACTCAATAGGATCTTTCGAACAGGGAGAGAAACAAAAGACTCCCCTGTAGTAAAAATCACATCCTCAAAGTTCAAAAATGACACTGCCTTCTTCCTTATCGATCCAGGGTCAGATTTAAATTTAATAAAAACATCCGCTTTATTGCCACACTTAGAATTCGACCCAACACGAGCCGTGCTGCTGGCTGGTATAACTAATCACCCCGTGAAAACAATAGGTACTTTAGAACTACCCATAATAGACTCGCCTGTTGAATTTCATGTGGTCCGAAATACCTTTCCCGTTACTAGTGAAGGGATATTAGGACGGCCATACCTCAGGCAGGAACAGGCACAACTATCTTTCAGGCATAATACCTTGGTAACGATATCACACCCAATTACACCCATCCCTTTTGTGGATGCAGAATCGCAGGATGCCAAAAGAACCTTGAAGCCAAAAATTAAACCCTTCCCACGGACCTGTTTGATTGCTGCAAGAACCCGTCAGCCAATAACGATAGATATTAAAAACCCAGACACAAAAGAAGGATACCTACCCAGAATAACCACAAAAGAAGGAATATATATGGGAGAGGCTATGGTTACGGCAAAAGAAGGAGTGAGCAGAATATTTGCTATAAACACCACTAATGAAGATGTGAGTGTAGAAATCTCTCCTCAAGAAATTTATCCCTGTGATATCTACGAGTTCCCTGGAGGAGACACTACGGAGTTGGAATTTGAGGATTATCAATTTTCCAAAAAGGAAGAATCCGACTTACAGTCGGAACGAGCTACAAAGGTGATGAAAATTTTACACGTATCCCACTTAACTCAAGAAGAACGAGAATGCGTTTCAAGATGGGTGAGTAAATATCCCGATATTTTCCACCTAAATGGTGAAAAGCTCACATCCACCCATTTAATCCAGCATCGAATCCCCACCATAGACAACAAGGTTATTGTAAGAAAACCTTATCGTCATCCGCAGGCTACTAGTGATGAAGTCCGCAGCCAAATAGAGAAGCAACTCAGTAGCGGCATAATTAAGGAATCAAATTCCCCATACAACTCTCCTATAATGATAATTCCGAAGAAAATAGATGCCTCAGGTAAGCGAAAATTTAGAGTAGTCGCAGACTTCCGGGCACTGAATGAAAAGGTAATCGGAGACGCATATCCTTTGCCAAATATTACGGATATTCTCGACCATCTGGGAAAAGCGCAATACTTTTCCGTTTTCGATTTGGCCAGCGGATTCTACCAGATTGAAACAAATCCTCAGGATCGTATGAAAACCGCTTTTTCAACGCCAAGAGGACACTTCGAATATTTGCGAATGCCAATGGGCATAAAAAACGCCCCAGCTACTTTCCAACGGCTGATGGACAATATATTAACCGGAATGCATGGTACGGAAGCCTTTATCTATCTCGATGACATAATAGTACACTCAGAATCCCTAGAGGATCACGAAGTCAAAGTCATGAGATTATTTGAACGTCTTCGAAAAGCTAACCTAAAACTTCAGCCAGACAAATGTGATTTTCTTCGCACAGAAGTGGCTTACCTTGGACATATAATTGGACGCGACGGAGTAAGACCTAATCCAAACAAAATAGCGGCCATCAAAAATTTTCCAACGCCCAAGACTGTAAAAAACATACGACAATTTCTAGGACTGTCGGGATACTACAGGAGGTTTATACAAGACTACGCTAAGCTAGCCAAACCTTTAACGGATCTCCTGAAGAAAGATAACCCGTTTATATGGGGTGAAGAACAAAGTCGAAGTTTCCGCGAATTACGTCGTTATCTATGTAAGGAGCCAATATTACAATATCCGGATTTCAAAAAGATTTTTAAATTAACTACTGACGATTCAGACTTTGCAGTAGGCGCCGTACTTACTCAAGAAAAGGAGAATATGGATATGCCCATAGCCTATTTTTCGAAAACAATAGGCAGCGGTGAATTGAATTACGACAAGGCAGAAAAGGAATGTTTAGCTGTGCTTTACTCTGTAGGGAACTTTCGACCGTATCTCTACGGCAGAGAGTTCATCCTAGCCTGTGATCATGAGCCAGTACACTGGATGTCCTATGTGGACAATCCTGGCACAAGGCTCATAAAATGGAGATTGAAGTTAAAAGATTATCAATACATTTTCGAGTATAAGAAAGGAAAACTAAATAAAGGCGTAGAAGCGCTATCAGGTAATCCCTCTTTAAAAAATAACGATTCGGACTCTAGCGAAACTGAAAATGCTGAAAGTGACTATAAATCTGAAACGCACCCACTTGCTCCAGCGGAAAAGGACAACGAAAACGAGAATTTCACTCGAGTGTTAGTAATACACAATAGATCTAATTCGTGTAAGGTATTACCAATAACTCGGAAAGAACCTCCCAAGAAAATAGAGGAACCTGAAGCTAACTCAGAAAGCGTGACGCGGCGTGCGAAATTAAAGGAAAATAAGAACCTTGTAAAGGTCAAAAACCCCCTAAAGGTACCAGTTTCGATTCTGAAACGATCAACACCTAGCGTCACGGGCGCCTCGGATTCAATAGTAAAAAGTAAACCATCGATACTAAAGAAGACTACTATTAAATCAACAAAATCTAACACCAATCCCCCAACAATATCGACGCAACGACGTAGATTATTAGCAACAACAAGTCTAGACAAATCCGATAGATCTTATGTCCCACCATATGGAAGAAAATTGCCTGATCCTAATGAAAGTGGAATAGCCAAACGGCTCACCAGGCGAAGAAATAAGATTGAGATTCCGAAATCAACCGATCAAAGCGCTACCTCTACGTCAACAGATGATAATTCCTCTGACAGCGATGAGAATGAAGAATCGGATCCGCCTGTATTTCGAAAATCACATAGCGTATTTCCAGATTTACCTCCTACAAAAATTCCAAACAGAAATCCTCCGCCCAGGAGTGCCCCACCTAATGTTCCGCCCCCAAACCCATGGTTTATGCCAAACACGAAGCCCTTCGTGGACGTATACATAGATGGAGCCTGCACCTATAACGGAAAAGAGGATTCCAAGGCTGGAATAGGAGTTTGGTTCGGACACAAGCATCCGCTGAATATATCTCGACCCGCTAGTGGTCGACAAACCAATAATGCCGCCGAACTGGAAGCGGCCATAGAGGCAGCCGGCCAAGCTCAGGCAGCGGGAATTCGGAAACTACGTATAAACACGGACTCAAAGTTTGTAATCGATAGCGCAACCAAGTGGATTCCGAAATGGGAAACTAACGAGTGGAAAACGTCCGACAATAAACCGGTTAAAAATCGAGTAGAATTTGAAAAACTAAGAAAGGCACTCGAACCCTTAGAGGTGGTATGGAATCATGTGCCTAGTCACCAAGGAAACGAGGGAAATGAAGAAGCCGACCGGCTGGCCCGAGAGGGAATCGACAAGGAACTACCGGCTATCCTACTAGACGAACCTGAAACAAATAAAGTCGAACCCGCATCTTCAGCAACTAAACCCGTTGTATTAGATGTTGCCGCACCAGGATTCGACACCGAGAGTAGCGAAGAAGAGAATGTTCAGGAAACCACAGATCCCAATATAACACGGGATCACGAAGGACTCAAAAGGAACAATTTAAGGGAAGAATTAAAAAAATCATTTTCCCAGTTCGACGAATCTGTCTCCAAACGTGGAGCAGATTTGTCGGCAACTGCACCGGATTCTATGCTTTGGGACTATGAAGGATTAGAGCGTACACATGTCTCAGAGGGCGGAGAGGACAAGGAACTTCTTGAAGCACTACACTCGCATGACCCGTGTAGAGAATATGACGATAACGAGTTTGCAGAGAGGGTACAAAAGTTTCTTCAAAACTATGACAAAAATGGCCGTGCAAACTCTGCAGAAGAATCTAATTCCAAACTTTTCTCTGAGGCATCCAACTCTACTTGCGAGATGAATGAGGAAACAACTGTCGAGACTCAAACGCCAGTACCAAAATCCGGGGTGGCCCGGAAGAGCACAGTACATTTTAATGATCAAGTAGAAGAATTTGAATCGCCAACCAATAAATCCAATCCCATGAGAAAATCTTGGTATCCAACACCCATGCCTATGAATCGCCCAACAGCTATGTCGACTCCATTTATGTACAGAGGTACCAACGAGATGTCGAAGGCCGATATTGACACTCCAGAAGAAAATGCAGCTCTGCAACCACGACGGTTGCAAGCTTCGGAAGCAACCGAGAAAACAGCTGTGGAGTCAAACACACCACCGATACACTATGGAATTGACATAAAAGTCCCATACATAGATCCCCCTGAACCCCCTTTAAACTTCGAGAATAAAGAGGAATCCATGAAGATTGATTGCCCAAAACTAAAAATCGAACAACAATGGACGCAACCATTGACGTATAAACGCGACAATTATGCGCATTTCTTATCAGAGGATTGCGAACCAGCAAATCCAATTGCCAAACTTCTTATCGCTACTGAACGTCTTGACATACAAGATATTTGGGAACGCAAACCGGAGAAAGGTCAAGTCCTAGTCACTCCCCATGGTCGACACAAAACCTACTCAATCGTGATAAAGAGAAATCACAAAGATGAACTCGACTGGGATGAAGTGTTAAGGGGCTTACAAAACCTCCTCATAGCTTTAAAACGAGATAAGCAAACTACATGTCGTCTGGCGAATTCAGGAGATTTGTTAGGAACACTTCCTCAGAATAAAATGGCGGAAATTTTGTCCAAAATAAACCCAAGCGATGAGGTTATCACTATTACCCTATGCCACGGAAAAATAGAAGTCCCCCCCGATGAATTACGTCCAGAGATTATCTCTGAATACCATGGAAGCCTTATTGGAGGCCATAAAGGAATTACAAAAACCTACAAAAGAATTAGGGAAAGGTATACCTGGCCAGGACTCCGTGAAGACGTCACCAATTACATTCGAAGGTGTAGAAGCTGCCTCGAACAAAAACTAGTACGTGCGCGAACCCGAGAACCAATGATAATAACGGATACCCCTGCTGAGCCGTTTGACAAGGTATCATTGGACACGGTAGGAAAACTGCCAACTACACCCAATGGCAATCGCCACATTCTCACCATGCAAGATAACTTTAGCAAATACTGTATTGCTGTGCCAATTTCCGACCTGAGATCAACCACTATTGCTCATGCAGTAGCCACCAACTTATTTTCTCAATACGGAGCACCCAGGTGCATCCTAACAGACAAAGGAGGAAGTTTCATCAGCAAGGTGATGAAAAGACTCGAGAACCTTTTTAAGGTAAAACGATTAACGACATCAGGATACCGACCTCAGACCAATGGTTCTCTGGAACGAAGCCATATAGTATTGACTGACTATATTAAGCACTATGCTACCAACTATGACGATTGGGATCAGTTGCTCCCTTTCGCCATGTTTGCATATAACACTTCGGTACATGAAGCCACCAATTTCACTCCCTATGAGTTAGTATTTGGACGAGTAGCTAGGACACCGAGCGCTTTTCCACAAGGCGAAGAAATCGAAACCTACGGAGTCTACTTACGGGATCTGATTGTACGAGTTACCGAGATCCAGAAGCTCGCCGCTAAAAATCTTATTAAAGCTAAGCTTCGATCTAAAGAAATATACGACAAAAGGGCTCGTCCATTAAATGCCAAAGTAGGGGATCGTGTATACGTAGTAAAAGACGCTAGAGAGGGTAAATTTGATAGCCGAGCACACGGTCCGTATACAATCGTGGGATTTACACCAAACAACAATGTAACCTTGGAGACTGAAAATGGAGAGCGCTTTTCTAAACATGCAGACAAGCTTCTGATAACTTACTGTTGAAAGAAAATTGTTGTTGCTATGTGCAGAAGAGAGCGGAAGTTGGAGGTGCGCCCCATGCAGTAAAAATGGTATGCAAGGAAAAAGAAAAATAATAAAATAAAATAGAAATCAAGCTGTAAATCCAGATCGCAGGGACGCCCGTTCAACTTCCCCAATAATTAATTATTGACATTAATATATTTTCTTTTCAGGAATCCCACAAGGGCCATGAAGTACTTCGGAATTTGGTTATCACTTATTCCCATTTTCTCTGCCCATCAGTACGCTGACAGCCCAGGAGTACGAGTCACCGCCTTCAATTCGAGCACTGGGATTTACTACGAATATGTGGCGGAAATGAGACGAACAACTGCAACATGGAGAATACTAATTTTCCTAGAAGTCAATAAATTACATCAGGCTCTAGAGGCATACCAAAAGCGATTTGAGAATTTGCCTGGTTTTTGCAAATCATTGAAGGAATACGATTGCACCTGGGCCATCCGGAATTACCATCTCGAATATAAGTTCAAAATTGCCGAAAGATCAAAAACAAGAATCCAAGAAGAAATGAAGGACTTGAGTAAACTTGTGGAGAAAAACTACCCAGATACAATGATACCGTCTATGCGCAAACGAAGAACGACGCCGATGCTAGGATTCCTGGGAGGAATAGTTGGACCGGTCGCAGGTCTCCTGACCTACGACGATGGGCAGCAGATTGAGGCCGAAATCGAAGAGTTGAATCACGTGGCTGCCAATCTATCTCACCTAATGGGAAAACAAACGCACGTGGTTAGGGCTCAACTAGAAGAAATGCACACAAGGAATAAAAAATTAGGAGAAGAACAAGAAGAAATAAAAGCAGAACTTACCCATGTTCTGGACGGCGTCAGCGAAGCAAAAAAATCAGTATTCCAATTAAATATCACCGGGAAAATTGAAGCCATGCTGCATTCAATAGAAGTTGGTTTAGAAATTATATATGGACATCGCACGAACTAATAGACGTAATCCACTCAGCGAGAAAGGGAGAATTACATCCTTCACTCCTAACTTCAGAACAACTGGAACCCATCTACAGGAGCATACAGGATCACGCCGGAAATCTAGACTTCCCTGTTCCTGGACCCCAAGTAAATGTTGAAGAACTCGTTGCCCTTGCCAAGGTCACCATAATCTGCAAAAATGGATCCATGAGAATAGTAATGGATATACCTATGTTAGACAGAATTAATTACTCAATCTACCAAATGCATTCACTGCCGGTAGTTCAATCAGTTCTGAAAAATGGAACGGGAAGAGCTTTTATCCATACTAATTATGAATATATAATTATGGAAAATTCTCAAAGAACATACATGCTAATAAAATTGGAAGAACTAGAAACGTGCAAACAACACGAAAATAAATATATATGTAATTTCAACTTACCAATACTAGAAACCTCCAAACGCCCGTCCTGCGAGAGTCAGCTGTTGATCCAACCATCGATGGAGATAATGGAAACTTGCGAAGTAAGAATAAAATATGAAGTCTTACCTGTTTGGACCTACCTAACTACCATAAGGGCCTGGCTATACTCTATTGTCAAAGAGGTTACCTCCCAAGTAATTTGCCCTAACCAATCGGGAATAGATTTAATATTGGAAGGAGTAGGAATGGTGCAACTGTCTCCAGGATGCATACTGAAAACGAAGGAAGAAACCCTGACAGGACCCAACTCTAGAAGGGGATCTACTGAAATGATATATGAACCAAGAATTCAGCTAAATTTAAGCCGAATGTCAACCTTGATAGTTCAAAGCCAAAATCTAAAGGATCTAGGAGAAGAAAGTCACACAATCTCTAGAGAAGCAGCCCCTGGAGAAGCGGAATTTACCAAAAATGAAGAAACCCTGGACGAATTAGAAGACCAACTCTACGGGATAAGTCTGCAGCAGGAGCTGCGGAATAAACAAAATAAATTGATTCATGGCTCCTATATTGGTCTGGGATTTCTCTCACTAGTATTCATACTATACATAGGACATGCCTATGTCTTAGCAACCCTAACAAAGTGGAAATGCTGCACCTGGACACGAACATCGAAGCATAATAGGAAACTGCAAATGATGGACGCGAACAGCGAAGTAATTATTATGGATCAACGAAATAGCTACACTAATCTATCGACTCCCACTTCAGTAAAAACCGCAACGGAGATAAAGGACCCTGTTAATACCATAGTGCCCACTACTTCGCCTAGAAATAAAGATGTGAACCAGGTCACAAACCAAAACATGTCCACTATTATGGCAAAGTCAACTGCACTGGCATTGAAACAAAAGTCGGCAACTATTCAGTTACCTGTTCAAAGCCTACAACCCGTTTAAACTAACGAAATAAAAGAAAAAATAAACGACTAAGCTATTAATAGTAGACAAGAGTTGGAGTAGAAACTATTATAGTTAAATACTGAGAAGATAGGAATTATGAATGGTCGCCTCCGCATGCAGGAGAAATAATAAGATAAATAAATAATCACCAACAATATGGCGAAGAAAGAAAATAAAAGTGGATGAGGGTGATTGACATTCAAAATGACCCCCCTAATAAAATAAAATAGGAATAATCCTCAATATTAAATACACCCATTTTTAATTTCCCCCTCCGCCAAGCAACAGATAATTTCGATTGAAAAGAAAAACAATAAAAATTTACAGGCTATGATCAATTCTCAAATTTTCTTGGCCATCATCGCTATCGGAGACGATATCAAGAAAAATCCGGTGTGGTTTGTTACACCCCCCCCCCCCCCAATTCGATAAAAAGGAAAATAGAAAGGATTATCAATAAAGATAAAAGTTTTCAATATAAAAGAAAGTCGAATAAGTGGGACAAGGCGGATGTAACACGAATATTACAAATTCCGCAAACTCAGCGTTATTTACGTTGAAAATTCTGATTATAAATATGTAGTAAAATGGTACCCAGCAAAATTGAGAAATTGAAGTAGAATTAATTTTAAAACAAAAGAAATAATCATCCCTAACAATACTCTCGAGAATGCTTTCACTCTCAACACACTATCTTTTTTTTTTATTTAAATGAGAAAACAAGAGAAGAAATAAATTATTGAAGTTAAATGCGGAAGCAATCAGGAAAAGAAATATCATGTAATAAGAATGGTATGAATTAGAATAAGAATCGGTAAACGCAGGATTGTAAGATAGTATGAGTGACTCGCGGTCAAGCACCTTTTGTTCATGTCACACGTGAGGTGCGACACACACGACGGGAGCTACCGTGTACATAGAGGCAAGGAGCATAGTATTGATGCTCCTCGGCAAACACACGCTGGCGCACGGTGATTCTGATCAACCGTAACAAGCGCAATTAATATCCATCTTTCCGCTCCCCATCCTACCCAACTACACCCTGCCGTCCCACCCTTAGCGCACTTGAAACTAAAACAAAACATAACTCCTGACCTATTGTACCGAATTTTATGAATCAAAAAAATTACTTATACAATATGGGACATTCTGATACTAGGAAAAGGGTCGAACATAATAACTTTCAAATTTGAGAGGAAAAGTGAGACCTTGCAATTATATCCTGAGATGAAATACAAATGAAAACATTGTACAACCTAATCATTTCAACAGGTATAATTGCAAAATGAAAAAAAAGCTTAACCAGCAGAATTCCATATTGCTCAAAAAGATATTTTAAGCAAATCTTACAAACTAAAAATACTCAATAAAATTTTGTGGTGCAATACTCATATTACCAATACTTGCGAAAATGCTGCAAAAGCAGCAGTCTAATAACCTAGTTCCAAACATTCCCATAACCACCATTTCAACACCAAATAAAGGAATGTGCATCCTACCAAAATCCCCCACTAAACCAAATTTAAAAAAACGCGTCGACGAGGAGCATCGATCGAAAATGATCATGGCAGTTCGGTGAGCTTCTTCAATCGGTTAAGAAGTCTCAACAAATCTCTTGTTAAGAGACCCGGCGACGCCCGTCTCGTTAGAATACTACACGGTAGTACAACGTCCCACGTTTCGACACCAAATAGTGTAGCAGGGACGTTAAAGGTATTTGGCACCATCAGTCTAACGTTGTGTCTCTAAATAAAGTGTACCCAAATCATAGCGAAGGCCGCTTCCGGCAATATTAAACGGCATCGCGAAAGTGACGAATAAAAGAGAACCAATAAGATTGTGTTACCTTACCGAACCTTAAAACGGTAAGGAATCCCAATCAAATAGGTTGTATTTGTCCTTATTGAAAAATGGCCAAAAGAATTGAAGGAGTATAAAAGGGTACTACCTTCAATTCTGGTTAAAAGGGGCCACTGGAATCCATTTTTACGTAAGTACAAATAATAAAAATTGTGAGTCACAAAATTAAAAGGATAACCAAAGGAGAATACGATATCTTACCGAATCTCAAAACGGTAAGAAATCCTATTCCATTAGGTTATATTTGTTTTCATGAAAAAAAGGCAAAAGGGATTAAAGGAGTGTAAAAGGGTACTACCTTTAATCCTGGTTAAAAGCGGCCACTTGAATCCTTTTCTTTCGTGAATACAAATAATAAAAAGTGAGAGTAGAAAATTTAAAAAGGAAACCAATGAGGATTGTGTTGCCTTACCGAATCTCAAAACGGTAAGGGACCCCAATCAAAAAGGTTGTATTTGCTTTTATTGAAAGATGGCCAAAAGGATTGAAGGAGTATAAAAGGGTACTACCTTCAATCCTGGTTAAAAGGGGCCACTGGAATCCATTTTCCAGTAAAAACAAATATTATAAAGCGAAACAGGTGGAAGTGTAAGTGTTCGACCCGCACAGGTGATTCCTGGGTGTGTGTACGGGTGCACTCCTTCTAAGACTAGAGTGGTTCAGTGTAAGGGACCACGAGTTTAGTGAAACGAAAGAAACATTATATTTTGGCCCGCAAGGGAGGAAAGCCCTTCGCAAATATTGTATTATTGGACCGCCTTCCTCTCTTCCGGTAGTTTAAGTGTGGAAGAATGTACATCTAAAGCGGTAAGTCTGTATCGTTCCTAATATTAGTAACTTATATGTACACACGTCGTTCTCCATTTAGGACAAATTTAATGTGGGGGTTGTAGAATAAATAAGGTTCTAATTTTGTAAAACAAAAATTAAATTGTGTTTAACATTATTATCGGACAGGCCAACCCACACCATAATAAAAATTTCAAGTTTGTGCTTATAAATAAGAAATATAAGTAAAGATTCACAGTATATAAAAGAAGGAGGTTCCACTGAAGGGACCGAAAGGTTATACCCCCTTGGATGAGGGGAATTGAATACGCGAAATCCCACAAAAAGCTTAAAATTCAAATAGTGGAATTTTAAGTGGAAAAATATAAACATCTTGAGAGTCATTCGAAAAGATGTCAGTTTGGACGCCTCCACAACTCTAGCCTAACGATAGAAAAGGGTTAATGAAAAGTGATAAAATATTATTAACTAGGACGGGTTGTAACATAACAACCGCAAAGCTCATTATAACAAATTAAATAGTCCTGCAGGTCCTACATTAGGCATAGATTTAGATCATTCATAAATTAATTATTATTCAAACACTGAAAATCTTCTGATTATTAAATTGTAAAATCATAAAACTATGTATAAAAATCTATTATGTATAGAAATAAAAAATAATCTCAGCAAAAAGACATTATATTAATTCTGTGGGTTTTATTTATTTATTATTTATTTTATATAATTATATAATTTTTTATTTTTATAAATTAAAATATAAATATTTCTTCAACATGAGATCAATCATACGACATAACAGCGGTCGGGTATTTGAGTCTGCTATTTTGCTATTATCTGAATAAAATTTTGCTAAGTTGCCTATCATAAGGGGCAAGAAGCAGTCTGACAAATTTAAAAATAACGCGCGGTCCAGCACGCTCTACGGGTGCAGAGCGCGTGCGCATTGGGGTCGACTGGATGGATCCTCCGCACGGCATCTTGTGTGCAATGAGACGCTCGTAATAAATACATGGTCTAGCCACTTGAGGGCCCCATTTTGTTAGTATAACCGCGCAGTTTGAATCTGATGCGAACTCTCTGTACGACAAACTATTGTAGGAAAATCAGTATGTAGGAAGATAATATTATGAAAATATTGAATGAATTAATTCCAAAATTACTTGGAATACGTACTGAATGATGTATATTAGAACACTGATAAGAAAATAAATTATAGTTGAGACAGAATGGAAGTTTGTAAAAAATACTGAATGACAGCGATCAAAAGTACATATAAATATTGATATTTATGATAATTAATAACATTTTTAATATCTCTGTTTTACAGTGTATACATAATTCTCATTTCGCCAATTCTTTCAGAAAAATATAAGCAAAACTGACAGAGGTCTGTAATAGGATTACAACTAGGGTCCGTCAATTTTACAGAAAAGTTTGTGAGGTTAAAGAGATTAATGAATCTCATTTTTACGATGAAAATATAAGAACGTAACAGTAATTGCTAAATAACATCCTAATATATACATGTACAGAAATAAATTATTTTTTAATCAATTTAGAAATAATGCAATCAAACTTTAAACCAAATTCAAATTTTGTTTTGGATATTTTTTTGTTGATATTGTTAATAATGAGAAATAATGGAAAGGAATCATACATCACAATAATCAGTATATGTTCCATTAACAGTTATGAAAGTACAATCTGGTGAAATTTGGATTTTTATATTTTCTTTTTACATATATCACACTTACTCGTACTGACGGACAATTTGAAATCGTTAACACAATACCAAAGAAAATTAAAAATATTTAAAAATCCAACTTTTTGTTGATGGGACAAATCGAGATAAAGTTTGAAAAACTCTATGACCTTTATATGGGAAAATTCGTAAAAGTGTTTGAAGCTCAGAAAAGAAAAAACCTTCGTTTTAGGAAAGCACCAATATTTAAAGTACCTAATTTTTTGTTTTGATGTTAATCTTTTGTCTGCGATCATTATACAAAAACTTTTGTCATTTTTGGAATGAACAATATGTGTGCGGGATACATTTTATTCATTAAGGTACTTTACAACAAGAAATCAAGATTTACTTCATCTTCGACATTTCGGAGAGAAAACTTTGTCCACGA
Organism: Andricus curvator; assembly: GCA_932195095.1. Lineage (NCBI taxonomy): Eukaryota > Metazoa > Arthropoda > Insecta > Hymenoptera > Cynipidae > Andricus > Andricus curvator. The sequence goes on along the minus strand of CAKNYM010051276.1, from coordinate 252,470 downwards.
ATCACCATATAATGCAATGTGGAAACTAAATTATCATTAGCTTCATTTGTATATATTTATAGTAAGACTTATATCATTATTACATTCTTCTCATATTGTGAAATCTCGAAATTATTTTGCCTTTACATATAAATATGTATGTATGCAATATTATAGGGTTTACATATTTATATTATATGGAAAGGCAACTGGGAGTAACTTATAAATTGGAAATTGTGTAGGAGATCGAGCGAAAAAATATTGTGTCAAATTTAAATCGCAATTGAAAAAACATGAAATTCTGCCTTCGAGTTGACGTATTGCTTGAGTTACTGAATACAGAGGAAATGGTTTAATACAAAAAACATTCAGTTCGGAGAAAACTGAGTTTTGCCTTTGAGGTTAGAATTTTTCGGTATTGTAAAATCGTCTTAAAATCGTGAGAAAAAGTGTAATTTTCATTTCATTTTTTAAATGGCTAGACGTCCACGAGATGTTCAGTTGATGAACACGGAGAAAGTTTTATCGAAAAAAGTTATTCACTTCCCAAAAAATTAATTTTCAATGAGACGGTGTCATAGTGCGACAGACGATTTTTCGCATTCAGGTAGTGATAAATAATAAAATTAACGTTTTATGCTGTTCAACTATGAAGATATTGAAATACATGCCTTTTGTACATATAAAAAATAGCTTGATCACGAAAGCCTTTACTTTTAATGGATATGATGATCAAACTTTAAGGTATTGCTACCATCAAAAATCTTCCCGCTTCGCGGGCACATTCTCATCGCGCGCTTCGCGCGGGGCTCGCTTCGCTCGCAAGTTTGAGCGCGCCTAGGGCGCGCAACTGTTGGATCTCGCGCTTCGCGCTCGATTATGTATGCACCTCGCGCTACGCACTCGGGCGTATCTACATCGCGCTTTACGCTCGGTTGCTCTAGATTTTTGAACTTCGTGTTCGACTTCGATGAAAAGAAAAAGTTTGTTTGCAAATATTATAAAATTATCAAAACCTCTACATATTAAGTGATTGTTAAATTTGTTTTTATTTTAGACTGAAAAGGAACTTCATTTACTCAAGGTTCTATCGACCTTAAGGAACACATTCTCATCCAGACACTCGCGCTTCGCGCTCGATATTTGATTTGAAAATCATTTGAACCTTGCGTTCCACGCTCGGTTCTGTGCATTTGATTTTTCTATTTTCAATGCTGTTTTTTACGAATAAAACAAAAACTACGCGTCATATCAAAAAGTGAATGATAAGAAATTTGTAGATCTTTTTTGGGTGCACAATTTTGGTCGAATGATCTTTTCTCGTATCTTGCATAGTTTCACAGCAAAATGAAATTTTTGATTATTTTTTTGTGCGATCAAAATTTTTATTTTTTTTTTATTTTTCAAAAAATTCAAAAAGTTGTTATGAAAATATTATAGGGTGTTCAAAAAGCAACGTTTTTCTCCTCTTGACTTTTTTTCATATCGTGCGTTTTTCGGCTTAAAATGTACATTTTCGTTTGTTTTTTGGAATTTTGAAACTGCTATAACTCCAGTAATTTTTGTTTTATCACGAAAAGTCATTAGAATATTTTGTTCGTCATTTTGCGTACTACTAATAACCATACATAGAATTTTTAAATCTTCAAAAAAAGTGGTCTCAAAAATTTTCAAAATGTGCTCACTTTTTGAATTTTCATCCAAAATAGCTGGTTAACGAACTCGTTCTCTATTTTTCGGCCATAAAAAAGTGTGCCAAAGCTCAATCAAATCTGATCATTTTTTCGAAAGTTATCGTGGCTACAGACAGACAGACAGACAGACAGACAGACAGACAGACTGACAGACAGACAGACAGACTACAGACTACAGACAGACAGACACCTTGGTAAAAACCGTTTTTTCTTGCTCAGGGGGTCTCAAAACGTGGAGATTTGATGAAAACCGACTATGTCAAATTTTACATAAAACCAATACCTTCTCATTAGAATGAGAATGTAAAAATACGATTTCGAGCAAATACTTTTAACTCTATGTGTATTTCAATTTTTGAGAATTTTCTAACAATAAACCCCATTTTAAAAAAATGGTCAGTTTCCTCCTTCGGTCTTTCCACCCTTCATATATTACTTATATTACGAACGTTAAAATTTTAATAAGAAGAGTAAACAAGAACATCGATAATTATAAATAAATGTTAAATATATCTTTCTATCAAATTTTCCTGCAAAAGTGAGGAAGAAATATTTGTAAACAAATAAAACATCATTATTATTCGATATGTCGTGGTTACTGCATTATATAAATTTATTCATTCAGACTGAATGATTCAGTACTTTCCCAGTTGACTTCAGTTTTATTTTATTCTATCGTAGAGGGAAGCAGGCTGTGGTAACTCAATGCTTTAGAAGCGACCACGTATATTCGGCGGTGGCGCCATCAAACGAGCCCGCAGGTTTTCAATATATATATGTATATATATATATATATATATATATATATTTCTAGATAACCTAATTAAAAAACTTAATAAATTGAAAAAACCAATAGAAAAACAAATAGACATACTTAAATAATTATTGGAATAATCATTTAAGTATTTCTGTTTGTTTTTCTATGGGTTTTTCCATAAAAACGCGTTTGAAGGAAAAAGGGAAGATAATCGAAGTATGTTTAAAAGCAGTTTTTATTTAAAACTTCTAATCATTTGTACAAAAAAAGAAAGAATACACTTCGTTTGCTGTAAAATAGAAATGCCTTATGATCTTTTAAAATATCGTAAAATATTACAAATCTTTTGAAATCTCTTGACACTTTTTGGAGATTTTGAAAATGCCTTAGAATATCGGCTTTCAATGACTTCCTTGTAGGTTAGGTTCTGCAAAGTCGGATTACCCGAGGCTTTAACCCACTTGGTGACGCTTCGTAAACAACAGACTGCAACAGACGAACACAACGAAGGAGTGAGAGAGATAGATCAAACGTTCACCCCTCAGCGACGTGTAGCGGGGTAAGACCTACAGAGCCATCTAACGAGCCCGCAAAACAGGACCAGAATATGTACAGTCGCGGTTGCCTATACCAGTGACCACAGCCTGGAGGGAAGATAGGTATAGAGGCGACAATGCCCACCAAGCTTAGAAGATGGTCGCGGGGAATGAGACGTCAGGAGTAGGCTTAGTTCGGGAACCAGCGATGCGAGGCGCTAGTATCCCGAACCAGTAAACGGATAGGAGGGAAGGAGGGACGGAACCAGTGCTTCACCGATAGAAAGTATGCTTAATGTGTGTGAGTGGCATGAGCCAAGAATGTGTGTGGTATATGTGAGTCAGAAGACAGGATAAGCGTGAGAAGTGAAAGAAATTATTACTTGCCAGGTTTTCACCGTAACCAAGAACTGCTGCTAAATCTCGTCGATTTTGAATATTTGCCAAATATGCATTTCATTAAAAATGAATTTTCAAATGTATAGAATAGTGTATTAATTTTCTCAGTTAGAAGAAATAAATGAAAATAATCATTCAGAATTTCCCTAGGCTAGCATTTTATACTTATTTAATTCTGAGTCAGTATAGTAATCCCCCTCTTTTCTGGATCATTTGATTTTTTTTGATTGGAAAAATAGAGGATTGAAAAATGTAGATATACAATTTAGAAAGCAGGACGTATATTAATTAAAAGAAGCAAACTGAAACTTCTTGGTTCTAAAAAATTATCGGAATTGCAAGTCTTTCTCCATTACAGAAACGTAGATAAAGTTTCTTGGTGACTATGAGCTGTCAAATTGTAATTTGTTAAATATACTTTCACAAAAATAAGTTTCTTATACTTTTACAGTGCTATTTTTCAATCCAATTTTACTTTGGACTTAGTTCACTATCTTCGATTTCGCAAATTCAATCAATCAACATTCTTGTTAACACTGTAAAAATACTATTATTTCAGAGCTATTTCCAGGTATTGAAATACGACTAAAAAACCTGTCTTGAGTCATACTAAAATGAAACCGCTCGTGGGATTCCAGAGTCGTTTTTCTACATTGAAAATAATAACAGCATGAAGTTATCATATTTAAAAAAAGACCTCTGGTTTCTACAGAGAATGTTTGATAATATTTTGAACAGTTTCTAATAATAACTATGAGTATTCATTCTGAAGATTGTGTGATAATATATCACTAATAGCCCAGAGGGCACAAAACCATGATCATCCCTAGAACGTCCTTGGGACATCCCTAGGACGTCCAATGCCAGTCCAATCAAAGTCTCTAATACGTCCAATGTCGTAAAGATGTCCTAAAGACGTCTTAAAAACATAGGACGTTCTCGGGACATCTTTTGTACTGACATTAGACGTCTTAAGAGCATCCCCAGGATGTCCAAAAGACATGTTCCAAAAGACATCTTAAGGATGCCCCGAAGACTTCTCTAGGACATCCTTAATTTTTTTTCCACTGGGAGCATAATACTTTCCTGGACGTAGCAAAAAGCGTTTGTTTATTTATAACTTAACAGCATATGAATATTAGGTGTGCTTAAACAAAAGCAAGTCCGAATTTCAACGTGCATTTTCGATTTTTTTGTTTCTTGTGGGTTAAAAATGAACCACGTGGAAGGAGAAATAAATTGGTTTGTTTTTACAGAAAAATTGATTTTTCTCGAAAAAGGCAGGTCATTACGCAAAATTATATACAGAATATAAAAGACGTGACTCATTAAAATGATTTTTTATCGTAATTATTGTTATAAATATGCATTCTTAGGGAGATATGCGAAGGAAATTGTTTTAACGTAGTGTGAATTATCTATCCCGCTTATGGAAAGGTCTTCAAGTATGCATAATTTATGAAGAGACTGATGATCCAAAAATACTCTTTTTAATAAGCCGCATCTTTTACATTCTTCATCATTTGCCAGTATGATCAGCTGTTTTAAAAAAGATGAATCTTTGTGTAAAACCAGACAAATTTACTATAAGCGACCTCTAAATATTATCTGATTCATGTCTCTTTTCACGTGGTTCATTTATAACCCAAAGGGAACAGAAAAATCGAGTCTGCAAATTGAGATTCGGAATTATTTTTTCTTTTATATTTTATATTTTTATATTTTATATTTTTTTTATATTTTTATATTTATACTATATTATATATATATATATATATATATATATATATATATATAATATTTATTTTATACTTTTATATTTTAATTTATAATTGATTATTATTAATTTTCGCCTTATTTCATTTGCTACAAAAATATGTCTTTGCATATTTATGGCGAATAGATCCCTTATTTTCATGGAAAAATGTAGATATTATGTTTTTCATTGAATTATTCTTTTAAGTTGATGGTAATCATATTTTTTAACATTTTTTCCATGATAATATTAGTTTATAATCTTTCCAGTACGACATTGCAATCACTTATATTTTTAAAAAACTTGTACTCAGTCATAGCACAAAACTTGTTGTTTGTAGAAATTTGTACGAATATAGTATTTATTAATATATGCACAAAAAATTTAGTTATAAATAATGTTGAAATTTCATAACTATATGAGATATAAATGCTTTCTGGGGAAAGAAATAACAAAAATATGTAGAACTTTAATTTTCAACCGCTGGACTATCAGGATCTATTTGGACGTTTTTACCTGCGTTTATTGACGTTCCTAAAAGATAAAAAAGAGGCAAAAGACAGCAGGAAAATGCAGAAGATGCCGAAAATAAACAACGTTTAAAAAAATTCCGTCATATGTAAAAGTTTGAATATAGTCCAGGCATCTTGTACGAAAAAATTTATTTTCATCTGGAACGGTTTGTTACTTATGTTATTAATGCCGTTGCCGTTTTCCGTAGGATATTTGCCGAACGAGCTATTTAAAAAACTTTTTCTGGTTAAAAATAGCAAAAAATGTGTTTTTTTTTAAGAGTCCTAACTCTTGACCTATGAAGGCTGGAAGATGGTTTTTTTTACATTTACACATAATTTTCGACATGAAATTTTTTTCTCTGTCATCATTAACATAGATTTACCCACAAAAGAATTATTTTCAACAAACTAAACACGAGTAATTTGCTCTGAAGAATACGTCAAAAGTGGTCAAGTTTGGGAGGCCATAACTTATGACACTTTGAGGTTCGGTCATTGTTCTTTTTAGAATTACTCGAAATTGCGTACACTTCAATTAGAATGGAGAATATTTTTTCGTAAAATGGACAGGTTCTAAAGTACAAATATTAACTTCAGAATTGGGTTTTTAGCCTCCTTTTTGAAAAAAATCGGGGTTCTTTGAAGACATACAACTCTGCGCCTATTCTTGAAAGAATTTTCTAATTTTTTTTTAACTTTTTCAGAATTTTCTAAAGTTTACGAAAGCAGTCTACGAAAACACTGTTTTTGGAAAATTGTTCAAAAATATTTTCGGGAAGCATCGTAGTCATGTTTGGAAAAGTTGAAATTCCCATCCCATTGAAATTCTCAGTGAAACGCTATAGAAAACGAACGCGGTGAAAAATTACAAGATGCCTGGACTAATATGACGAGAGTTTTTTAGACGGAAAGTTATTGTTTTTAGTGGTAATGTTGATCCACTGCAATTTGCCTTTCTATATGTAGGGTGCTTCAAACCTTCCTTGCCACACTGCAATAGTAAATTTTGAATTACAACATAAACGGTAGGGTTGTTAATGAATTTTCCTTACATATAAATCTCTGTAACAATTTCAGAACTTTGCAGGTGTGAAAATGGAATGTGCGTTATTTTCAATACTTTTCACGTATAAATTCTATGGAAACAATCAAATATTTATAAAGCAGATCGTTATATCTTGTAGTCTTAAGAAATAAGAATATTCTCTCCATTTTCAGTACTGAACTTTTTTTAAATGAAAAATTTGGACAAAGCAACCATTTTTTACATAACAATTGAAACATTTGTTACCGTATTGGTAAAAGTATAGGAAATATGATTGTTTGTTGTTTTGGTAAAAATATCTATTTTGTACTCAGGAGCCGTGTATAAATTACGTGAAGAAATTAATTACGTCAAAAAAATTATTTATCGGAAAATTCCCATAATGGGGCATAATACTCTGTCTGATTTTTCCCTACATTAACAATGTTAGAATTGCAAGAGCCCATACTGCTGGAGAATATTCTTCTTTCTACGTGTAGATTAATAAATATCAATTTTGTCGAATAAATACGTCCAAATTATTCAAATAATATTAAAAGTTGAAACCCTCAAGGATATTGTATATCATATTTTACTGGAGAAGTAAGAGAAGAAATGTATTTCTTGTTTATTAGTTCGTTATTTAATATTATAGGATTTTGTTATTGTTATACTTTTAATATTTTTAAATGTTGAGTTAGAATCGCAATTTTGATTTTTTTTAAGTGTTTCATTGAAACAATTTCTGCACTTGAGCTCTCGAATTTAAACTCGCCGGACGCTCGAAAACGCTAAAAGCGTTGCCCCAGGTCTCAAGGAATGGGAATTTTCAAATTCACAAAATTAATTTTCTAGGTGTAGGCTTCTATATTTTAACAAGGCATATTTAGAATTTTTATGTCTTAAAATTAGTTTTAAGAATAAAAATTAAAAACTGAAAAGAAATTTTTTTTCCTGATATTCAATAAGTAATTAAAACGTAAATCATCACAACTCGTACAAATTTTATTGAAACTCTTTGAAAGTAAGGACACATACAAAGTATACTCAGCGAATGCCTACAAAATAATAAAAAGTTTAAAATGACCTTTTGTTTAATAATATCCAATTGAAAATTAAGGCCGATCTGTAACCACATTTTTCAACTTTCGGAGACAAAAAGTATCGAGGCCACTTCAAATCTAAAACAACTTCCAGCGAGAAAGTTGTTCTATATAGTTCAAAGAAAATGTCTGGAATATTTTAGATAAATTCATTAAAAATTGACTGATAACGATAACGATAAAATGTTTTCTTATTTATAAGTTTCTTTTTGAAGTTGTACCTACATTATTCAGATTTTTTCCACGAGTGCAGAAAGATAAGTATGAGAGTAGAGAATGTATAAGTACAGAATCAAATAATGCAAAAAATGCCCATAAATTTTATTATAATTCTAAGAAAATAATTATTGTATGCGAAGGACATTATTTGTACATTTTTATTAGTGTATTGATTAATAAGTTCACGTGTTTATTATGGTTACAATTTAAAAGCAAATAATATTCAATAAATGCTCACATATTGTAATAATAATGACTATTCTAATTAATCATTCTAAGAAAAGAATTATTCGTCTAAGCGAATAAAAAAATTTCTAATGGGGTCATTGAAAAAAAACTCTTTTGTTTTTCAATTTTAACTTAAAATATTAAAATACAAAGTTTCAAATGAAAAACGCATCGGTGGATATTTCCATTCACGAAAATATTGGAAGAAAGTGAATATCCAGAATATAGTTCGGAAAGACCAGTCCAGGTATAAGGGTTCTAAATTTTTTGCAGTTCGACTCATGTACACGGCACACTCTCTTCACCTACCCCACTGACACACGTTAAGCATAAAGCACTGGTTCGTGGCACTAGCGCCACGCGTTGCTGGTTCCCAAACTAAACCTAACTGAGCCTTCCCCTGCCGTCTCGCTCCCCTTAGCGTGCTTCAAGCTGCCCGCTGCATTGTCGCCTCTATACCTATCTTCCCTCTACGATTCTATACACATCAGCCCTATCCGACCCCCCGACTTTTTGTACAGCAGCCGTTGTCGCTTACAAGTTCCACATGACGGGTGAACTCATCCGCTAGCCACGAGATAGCGCCTCATTCGTCCTGTTCCAGAAAAACGTTGAGTCTTATGTGTAAAAACTCTTAAAATAATAAAATAGCGGTTCTTAACTTATTGTTATGGCTTTTGGTGTTAATAGTGAGAGGTAGTGTGTTTTCATGAATCTTTTGACCAGTTGAATATGGATCGTTACAAGGGCAGGTCGTGTATAGAGCCCTTTTGTAATTCGGGGTACAAATCCTGCACAGAAAAGCGGACTCTTCTTTCAGTTCCTTCAGATTCAGATCGTCTCCTCGAATGGGAAAAAGCAATTCCTCGGCAGGCTTATACTTTACAAAGTGGTCAAGTTGTTTGTGAAGTACATTTTTTACCCGAACAAATTGTCAGGACACACAAAGTGAAGGATCCCGATGGCAAGGTTATGACGTCGGTATGTATATGCTTTAGAACTTTTATACTTCACATTGTATTAAAGAATAATTTAAATAGAAGTCAAATTAAAAATTAAAAAAAAATTGTTACACACATAAGTTAACAGAACAGGAAATGTCAGTGTTTTGTCTTTATACAAAAGTAATGTAAGAGTTTATTGTTATAAGTAATTTTATAGAACCTAAACAAGAATTATTTATTAAGTTATAAAAATTAATTCTTAATTGCTTCAAAAAATGTATGTTGGAGAATATATGTTGTTTTTTGGAGAAAATTAGGCGATATGTATGTTTCCAATTTGCAAAAAAAAGATGTCTACGAAGTTCTATTTGAATTTTCTGCTTTATTTTTCAAAAACTCCAAATTCTTTATAATCCTCAATAATTTTTGACCTAATTGAGATATTTATCGTTTTCTTCTTGTTTTCATAGCGTTTATTATCTTATTTTGAAATTCACAGAAAAATATAAAAAAGGTTTAAAATTAATAAAATGGCGGTTTTCTAAATATATGAAAAGTCGCATTTTCAAAAAAACCCACACTTATATTTTTTGCCAATTTTTTGTTGAATTTTTACTTTCATAAGGAATATATCTTATGAGTTTTATGGAGGCTAAATAACTTTTGTCGACAGGAGAATTTTTTTGTTGATAAAATCGAATTTTCGAATTTTTCTCGCAAACAACGACAGATATGAAAAAATGTTGAGATAAAACTTTGCCCAGATAGCACAAGAGTTTGCGGCAAACTTGCCTAAACCTTGTGATGCAAGGTTCGAAAGCTTGCATTGCAAGGTTCAGGCAAGCTTCCAGCAAATAAGAAAATGTCCGCCATGCGTCAATATTGCGAAGTAAGATTGAGGAAACGCTGCATGGCAATCTTTAATTAGATCCATTGCGCAGTAGTTTTCTATGGCACCTAGATCTGCGCAGTAGTTTTTCAATGTTTTCCCAGAATGCCGCCTCACGTGTGTACAAAAGTGTATGAGATATCTTACTTAAGAAAAACATTTTAAATAAAACTTTCCGACGAATCTTCTTCCAATATTCCCTGAATATTGCAGGCAAGCTTGCATCAAGGTTCCCATGGCACAGTTCCCTCAACCTTGCTTCGCAATATTGCCGCATGGCGGACATTTTCTTATTTGCTGAAAGCTTGCCTGAGCCTTGCGATGCAAGCCTCTGAACCTTGCATCGCAAGGTTTAGGCAAGCTTGCCGCAAACTTTTGTGCTATCTGGGTGTACGTCTAAAAAAGTTCTATGCAAATAGCCCCTTGCTCTTTTGCGATATTTTTGCAGAAACTTTTCAAAAAGATTGCGAAGAATAAAAAGCTGGGATTTTCCAGAAAATATTTTTTTCATTTTCTCAAAATTTTATGACATGAATCATTCTTCCCAATATTTAAACAAAGTTTCTGCTAATAGAAGAAAGGCATCATATCAGCTTTATGCGGGCTAAACCATTCTTGCGGATGGGATAATTATTTTTTTCCTAAAAATTTAATTGTTGAATTATTCTCGCAAATGATGCAAAATATCGTAAACGAGCAATGCGCTATTTGCATAGAACTTTTTTAGACGTACAAAGTTTTATCTCAAAAGTTTTTCATATCTGTCGTTGTTTGCAAGAAAAATTAGAAAATTTGATTATATAAAAAAAATTCTGCTGGCGACAAAAGTTATTTAGCCCGCATAAAACCTACAAAATATCTTTATTATGAAACTGAACATTCAACAAAAAATTGGCAAAAAATATAAGTGTGGATTTTTTTTAAAGCAGCTTTTCATATTTTGTAGAAGAGCCACCGCCATTTTATTAATTTTGAAGCTTTTTTTATATTTTTCGATGGGTTTCAAAGTAAGACAATAAACGCTATCAAAATCCAAAAGAAAACGATGAATATCTCAATTAGGTTATTATTAATTATAATATTAGGATTTGTTATTTGTTGCAGGTGGTCCTATTAACTTGTAAGTTTTGTAAAGTAACAACGTAATAATATCTGTATGCCTTGAAGGTGTCACTTATGCATTTGCACTAAAAATTGTTATGTATGATAGTACTAATATTGTATGTTATTTAGTTGTGCATTTTAGAAAAATATACTGAATTTGTTCATTTTGCGAATATTTACTTATTCGTTTATTTAATTCATCCCCCCCCCCTCTTTTTCAACGTATATTTTTTAAAAGAAAGTTTATTTTATTCCTTGATAACAAAATATGATACAATAAATATGTGTTTGAATTATAGAAATATTTCTACACCAAAATTTTAATTGGCTTGTTATATTTAGCCAAAAAAAATTTTCTCGTTCTTAAAAATTGAATTATTAAAATTTTAAATTCTTTAATTCCTAATTTATTATACTAAAAAAATATTAAGATACTATTACATTTGCTAATTTCATTATTCAAGTTTCTGTAATATTTTTATATTATAATTTTTTCTTGTTACATTTTTTATTATAATATTTCGTTTTCTCTTAGGATTTTTATTTTGTCAATAGGGTTCTGACTTCCAATTTATTATAAAATTAATTTATATTTGTTAATAATAAATTTTATTCTTAATAAATAGTACCTATTAAACATTTCATAAAAAAAACATACTTACTTCCACATGTTAAATACCTATTGTTATTAACAAACGTATGTAAAGTTATAATTTTAATAATTTCATATTAAAGTGCCATTAGAATAAATCAAGATATTGTGAATATAAATTGTTTAACGTTTTTAAATGTTGCTTGCATTATATGAAATTTTGAGAATACTGCGATATATAGCACTTTTAAAACAATGCTTTTTCAATAATCCTTTTAGATTTCAATAACTTTTATATTTTTCAAATATCAATTACCCATGAAAGAGTTGTTAGTCTTAATTTTGCAAACTGAAATGATCGGGAATGTTTTTATTTAATATTAATTATTGACTTTTCCATAAGACCAATGCTTTTCTGGAACAGGACGATCGACGCGCCGCCCGACGGATTAGTTCACCCGTGAAGTGGAACTTGTAAGCGACAACTACTTTTCTCAGTAGTCGGATAGGGCTGATACACATATGCCAGTTTTTGTCAGCAGGAAGAGGTTATGAAACTCGTAACCTGAAATTATATTTGATCCGTATTATCCTTTACCCATATTCAACATTACAATACATTTTATTAGTATTGAAATATTTCTATACAGCAAAATTACAAAAAAAAATTAATTCTAAAATTTTAATTTTATAATCACTTACATTTGCCGCCTTACTTATCAAAAATGGCGAAACTAAGCAGTTGGTTCTGATTGACTCAGTTTTTTTTTACTTGCGCGTGGCTGGACCATGTATTTATTGGATCATGCTCTCGACTCCCACGGGAGATGAAAGCAGAAACTCATGAGAGTGAAAGAGACAAATAGATTTATCCGTCTCTTTCACTCTCATGATTTTTCGCTTTCATCTGCCATGGGAGTCCGCCATTAGAAATGCGGGAAATGCGCGCCATGTTGGTGTGTAGCATACTTCAGGTGGCTATCGGTTATGATCAAATGCCGATGGGATAAAATAAAACCAGTGATCAGGAACGATCTTTTCGTCAAAGTTTGTAACGGAAAATGCCGCGGAAACGGAAATTGTTAAATTTAAGTGAACGATGTAGATTGTGCTTGACAGAAAATGGTGAAATGAGGGATTTGTTCACGGAGCCATACTGTGTGAAATTGAAGGATCTGTCTTATTGCACTTCTATAGAAGTAAGTTTTTATTTAATTCACTCCAATTTTTTTTTACATATTTCTCGTCGATTACTGTCAATTTCGCATTTTAAAGTAAACAGCAATTTTAGGTGCGATTCTTTAAGTGTTCTTGACGCAGGGAGGATCGATGCTTATTTTAGGTTATGCGTCACTTCATGTGAGTAAATATCGCTTGCTCTCGTTTTTGACAAATACGGATCTCACTTTGAAATGTTGTGTTATTTTCTGACGAAAATTGGAAATGTCTTATATTTCGAAGATGTAGGGTTATATTTTTCGTCATGTGAGTCCTTTCAAAAGTTTGTTGTGTAACTTTAGTAATGAATCAAGAATATAGTTATTTTCGCCATGCCCCCTTCCCTTTTCCAGCTCCCCCTTCCTTTTGCCATGTCAGTACGTTTATTTAGGACATTATGTATTTAGACAGCATATTTTTATTGCTAATAACTCTTACTTTACAAAGTATGGGCAAAATGTGATCATTTTTCTTTTGAGGAGTATCCTTCACTTGAAACCAAAAAAAAATAGTTTTTGACCGATAGCAAAACACGAACCAAACTAAGATTTTTAGAAATTAGGTCGCGGAATTTTTTTTCTTGAGATTTTTCAAAATGTTTTTTTAGGCTGTGTCTAGTCGTCCCGAAAAATTAGGGGGGTTTCACCAACATTATTTCTATGGCCAATCACAGGGGTGCCTTCCCGCCCTCACCCGAAAATTCGGGACGACTAGCCAAGCTTATGAAAAATATTGCACTAGTCATCCCGAATTCCGGCACACGAGACACTGCGTTTTTTTTAACTTTCAGAGTACCCCACCGAGGGTTAAAGGAAAACTATTTTCATTTTTCGTTTGTAGCGTTTCAAAAAGTACGTAACGCCTGAGGGGTGAGCGGGTCTGTAAAGGGTTGGTACGTAAAGCTGTCAAGATATATATTTTTATGTAAATTTGCATAAAATATATACAATGTTTGACAATCCATAAAGTAAGTTTTTTCCTGTAAAATAACATGAATGATGACCAAGTTCTGCACATAACGACCCCAAAGTAGAGTGCTTTTTTAAAATACACTGGAACTTGGAGTTAATGAGTCCGGATTTACTGCTTCCGAGAATTGTTGCTCGGCTGTTGCGGGCTGAGAGTGGAGCCCGAGCCCCAAGCGTGAAACAACAGCAGCGTAGCGACGAAGGGACAGTGCTCGGTAATATTATGTATTGCAATTGGAAATTGTTCAAACGCCAGTGAATGTATACGTTTTGACGGTAAATTCAAGTTCCAGTGTATTTAAGAAGGTGTTTGTGTTACGAACCAAAAATGTTAAATAATTCACATGTACCGAATTGGGGTTCGTCTGGAGAGACAAACTGATAAGGGATCGTTCATATATTACGTGACACGTTTTTTGTTTAATAAAGAAAAGAATACAATTGGCGTGGAGTTAAAAAGGACACATTGATATAAATAAAAGAAAAGCGCATTACGTAATATATGAACAATCCCTAACGTATAGAATCCTGAAAATAAAACAAGAATCCAACGACCAAATTTGGACAACCACCACAAAATGCTCCTATTGCGAATGCTAAAAACAAAAAAATTGGTTTCTTTGGACAAAAATAAAAAAGAAGAAAGAAAAATGAGAAGGCAACCAACGAAATCCCCTTCCTTTTCTTTTTTATTCCTTTCGTCTTTTTTATTTTTATTATTATCAAATCACAATATGAAAGCATTTATAATATTTACCAACGTTTCGGTGCTCATACAGCACCCTTATCAAGTAAGAAAAATTAGAGCAGGTGGGAACAGCGAGGAAACAACGACGCTCTCTCCTCAATACCTGAGATCTAAGTGTGGGTCAAAAGGAAATCCGTTATAAACACATCAGAAATAAGAGAAAGTAAATATTCATGAAACCCTATTCAGGGTGTCTGGCGGACCGGGAAACCGGGAAAAACCCAGGAATTTCATTGGACCGGGAAAAACCCGGGACTTTTGTTTAGGACCGGGATTTTTTTGTATTTGTTCGAAAAATCTACTTTTTTCTACTTTATCTTCTTTTTATTCCATTTCCACTTTATCTACAGTCGCAACGTTCCTTCCTATGCTTATTCTAAGTACCGATTCATGAAATTTTTTACATTCTCATCCTAATAAGAATGTATTGGTTTTATGTAAAATCTGACTTAGTCGGTTTTCATCAAATCTCTACGTTTTGAGATCCACTAAGTCAGAAAAGACAATTTTTGCGAAGGTGTCGTCTGTCTGTAGTCTGTCTGCAGTCGGTAGGCACGATAACTTTCGAAAAAATGATCAGACTGGATTGAACTTTGGCACACTTTTTTAAGACCTAAAAGAAAAAGACAAGTTCGTTAGCCAGCGATTTTGGATCAAAATTCAAAAACTTAGAGCATTTTCAAAATTTTTGAGATCATTTTTTTTAAGAGTTCAAAATTCTATGTACCTGCAAGATTATCATAACAACTTTTTGAGTTTTCTTGAAAAATCGAAAATTCAAATTTTGACCCCACAAAAAATAATGAAAAATCAACAATAATTCCATTTTGCGGTCAAACTAAGCAAGATACAAAAAAAGATGAATCAACAAAAATTGTGCACCTAAAAAAGATCAACAAATTTGTGATGAATCATTTTTTTATAGGACGCGTGGTTTTGGTTTTAATCGTGAAAAATGACATTACCAAATAAACAAAAGATCAAATTTTTCACATTCTCATACTTATGAGAAGGTATTGGTTTTATGTGAAATTTAACTTAGTCGTTTTTCATTAAATCTCCACGTTTTGAGACCCTCTGAGCCAGAAAAAACGATATTTAAGAAGATGTCTGTCTGTAGTCTGTATGTAGTGTGTAGTCTGTCTGCAGTCTGTTTTCCACGATAACTTTCGAAAAAATGATCAGATTGGATTGAGCTTTGGCACACTTTTTTAAGACATAAGAGAAAAGGACAAGTTCTTTAGCCAGCTATTTTGGATAATAATTCAAAAAGTTAAAGCATTTTCAAAATTTATGAGACAATTTTTTTCAAGATTTGAAAATTCTATGTACGGTTATTCGTAGTACTCGGAAATATGAACAATTTATCCTCACGAAAAACGACACAAGCCACGAAAAAAAATAAATAGACAAAAGTTCTTCACCCAAAAAAGAGCTACAAATTTGTTATTACTCATTTCTTGACCAGACGCGTAGTTTTTGTTTAATCGTGAAAAATAAAATTACAAATAAACAAATTAAATTTTTTGACAAAAAGACACAAGGTACAATAAAATGTTTGATAACAAAATTCTTTTCAAATTAGATCTAAAAACTTGCTTTTAACCTTTTTTGCTCACGAGATTCGTGATAAGAATGTGTTCGTTAAAGCCGAAGGAGCTTTAACAAAAGAGAATTCACAATTACTAAATTTCAGTTTTTGATGGTTTGACCTATAATTTCAAAAGTCCTATGCAAAAATGTGGTGGATGTACAATGATCGAGCGCGAAGCGTGAGATCCAACAGGTGCGCGCCTAGGCGCGCTCAAACTTGGGAGCCGCGCGCGATGAGAGTATGCTCGCGCAGCGGGCAGATTTTTTTTATGTATATCATGTTAAAATTCCTATTTCTATGTATACGTTGACTTTTAAAAATCACAAAAAGACATAAAACTTGGTCGGGGGAAAATATTTGACCGGGAATTTCAAATTGCCTGATCACTAGACATCCTGCTATTGCTAAATGTAATTAATCATACTAGGATAACTTTTGTTTAATTTATCCAAATCAGTTTTCAAATTAATAGACAACTTATTCTGTTTTTTAATGTAAAGCATTTCCATGTATTCTCTCTTTCTCTCATTATTTTCACTATGTAAAATTTCAACATTATCCCAGTCAAACTCATGGTCAACATCAGCAAACCGTTTTGTATATCTAGCAAGAACCACCTTGTTCAAATTTATCTAAAGGATCTTTACAAAAAGTTATTCTTGAATCCATTTTTAATGGTATACGGAAAATAGTATGAATCTTAAATTTTTTCAACATAAATTCAATAGTTTTCGACATTTGACCAAAAAACGGGAGAACAAAATTATTAAAAGAACTATATTCTCTCAATTCCTTCTTATTATCCGTAGATAAAATTTTATTTTGTTTGTTTTTGATTTGTTGAATTCTAATTGTGATATGTTTCTCAATTAAATTTTGCGGGTAATGATTAAGAAAAAGGATATTCCTAACAATATTCATATTGTTTTTGTGAAATGAAACGTGGGACAAACCTAGAGCTCTGTCAAATAAGTTTTTGATTACTGCAATTTTGTTTTGAAAAGTATGAGCCGAAAAGCAATTTAAAATTCTACCTGATTTTGTACTTTTCCTACACCAACTGGTAATAATATTACCATCCTGACCTTTAATTACTTCTATGTCCAAAAAACTGATTTTATTATTTTTCTATATTTCATGGGTAAATTGAAGTTTTGGATGAAAACTGTTAAAAGCATCATTAACTGCCTGCAACTTTTATTAATTTTTTTTACATACATTTTTCTTTCCTCTTTTTTATTTTTGTCCAAAGAAACAAATTTTTTTGTTTTTAGGAATTGCAATAGGAGCATTTTGTGGTGGTTGTCCAAATTTGATCGTTGGATTCTTTTTTTTTCAGGAATTCTATACATTAACTTGAGTACTGGACGATAAATAGGATTTTGAATTTGATTTAAAATTCTTAAATTTAAAACTGATAATGAACATTTTTATTAGGTTATTTATTTATTTTCTATTATGCAGTTGCTTAAATTAAATATGTATAATCATAACAATGTTAATTATAATTTAAGCTGAAACAGTCCATTTGTTCATCCAGGAAAATATGTACTACAGTTGAAGTACGAACTACTTTATTGCACTCGCGCATGGTTTGGGCCAAAGAAATATTTGTTTGAATCAGTGGGATATTTTTTTTGTTTCAAATACTCACAAATTTGATGCAAAGAAATAGTTTTTTGAGCCTATAAAATATTTTTTGTCTTTAAAATATATTTCTTTCCATCAATTCACATATTCTCATTTCAAAGAAATATTCATTCCCATTCATGGCACATTCATTTGGAACAATGAGTCATTTATTTGGTTTAAAATGTATATTTTTTTCTTTAATTAATATTTCTTTGATTTAAAGAAATATTACCCTCCGACCAATAGGTCGCATTTTTAAATCAAACAATGTTAACTTAATCCTATTAACATTTGTCTGGCCGAAAGAAATTCTTTTTTTCATTCAAAGTGCCTATATTTATTTGCCTCAAAAAAATGTTTCTTTGAAAATAATCAGGACTTTCACTTACTTCAGCCAAGTAAAATTCACTTGGTACAAGTAATCCTTTTTTTCAGTGTACACGGAGAAAAAAATATGCCTATAATAGTAAAAACACTAGTCATGCTTTTGTCGCAGGTTTCATTCTTGCTATCCTGGTACAAAATTCATTCATTTTAAGCAGGAATCCCTTTATCCTAAAAAAGTACACAGCTTCATGCTTTTAAAGCCGTTATCCCTTGCGAAAATAGCTCGAACTTCGCCTTGCTATGGTTGTAAGAAAACCCATCCTATTAGAGTATGAGTACTCTTACAAAAGAGATATTAGGCCACGCGCAAGCGCTGGTAGTCGTGGCCTAATATCTCTTTTGTAAGAGTACTCATACTCTAATAGGATTTGTTTTCTTACAACCGTAGCAAGGCAAAGTTAGAGCTATTTCCGCAAGGCACAACTGCTCTAAGGGCATGTGGCTCCAGCAATAACGGCATGCGCTTGATTCTTTTATATTATAGGACATTTAATGCTAAAAATGTCTAACCTGATGCCAATATTGGTAGAAATGCATACCAATTTCGCACATGAATTTCCGTGCTGTAATATTAAGAGCCTACTATAACAGTGCGATTTTTTTCTCCGTGTAGGGATCCATGTTTCTTACAAACGCTAGTTCCAATGTCAACGACTGAGACCAAAGTTCAAAATATTAATTTTATTTACATTAGACTTACACATTATTATTTTTTTTTGCTTCAAACCTGTTCTCGAGTGAATCCGGATTTTCATCATATTATTATTATATATTTTTAATTCTTATGAATTAATGTCTCAGACTTAAGATGATTACAGCCCAATATGTCGGAGGCATTTTTGTTAGAGTTGGATTTCATTGTTGTTATTATTATTATTAAATATAAACAACAATGAAATTTTTATTATTATTATTGTTCTTCTTAATACAGATAAAAAGCGAGCAGAATCTACCGAAAAATGTTTGCCACGCCTGTGTGTACAAACTGGAAATGTGGAACGAATTTAAGGAACGATTTACCAGATCTAATCGTTTGTTGCTAACACGTTTGGAAGTTGCAGAGACTACTGAATATTCTGTGAGATAATTTATATTATATAAATCCAAAGATTTTCTATGATTATTGGAGTATGACGTATTGAATTACGGACGCTCCATGCATTATTTTCTGCCTTCTTATTTCAAAAGGAAATAAAATTTAGTGTTGCAATTTTGTAAAATGAAAGAAAATATATGAGCAAACTATTGTCCGCATGTGGAGGGTCAGTAATTCGTGACTCAAACCTTGTAAATAATTAGATACTATGAACCACTAATGGTACACGGCTAGACTCGATTGACTTAAAAACAAATAATCTTGGCCTCTTTAGTTTTAATTTTTTCGTTAGACAGGATATAACAATTATTTTATGAATAAAAAGAAAGAAATCGCTACGCATTTGTGAAAAATCTTAATTAAATTTTTTTTAGTTTTTTGCAAATTAGGATGCATTTTCTTTCAAGTAATAATTTTTTGCCGTTTGTAGAATGTGGAGGGACTGCTTCAAGACCAAAAAGAATTAAGTCACTAAGCATGTTTTAAAAAAAGTCTTTCTTACAAGGGGACCTTTAGGTATGCTTTTGTTTGTTTGGATTGATACTCTCCTCAATGAAAGGCACCTACTAGAGGTTTTCTGGGAAAAATTAAGAGGACGCCTTTTTGAGCCATTTTCGAGAAAAATGCATTCAAAGAATTCCGAATGGATGGTCACAAAGCCGGCGTAAAAGTGTTTCCAAGCGTCGGTAGCTCACGTGGTAGAGCGCTTGGCTGATAGCCGGAAGGTTGCGCGTTCGATTCTCGCTGCCCGTACTTTGGGGAAAAAAATTTCTGTATCAAAATGGTTATTTATTCCATTTCTGAATAATAATAAAGTTATGCCATTTAATGATTATTATTAATAAATACTCTATTGTATTTTTATTATCTCTCGTTTGGAAAATTGTACATTTTATTTAAATTCTTTATTCTGAAATAGTTTCTAGTATTTATATTTTAAAATTAAATTAGGAACAAAGTGTTTAAAACGAAAATTTCAGTGTTGAATACGAAATGTCAGTGGATGCAGTGACACATTTTATAGATACTTACTACCAGGAATGGGGTCTCATTTCTGATGCCTGTACAATTTTTACCTGGGGGGAACAGCTGTGCCTGTATAAAAGATTCTTTAAGAGTTTCAAGGTAACCTTGGAGGAAAGGGGACGCGTACGCTTCCATCCATTTGCTAACATAGTATGGGGGGGGGGGGGCGATTCCTGACTCGCATCGAACTTCCTGAGTAATATACCACCACCATTGCGTCCAGCGCGTTATCCTTCAATTGCTTGTACCGTCATTCCAGATGTTGGATGATTGTCTAATTATTCTAATAACAAAGGCTTCGAATTTAAATTTATGCAATTTTCAAGACATTTAAACTGGGCATGACAAATTTCGCTTTAATTGCATATGGAAATAAATATTTGAGACACAAAAAAAGCTTTAGTACCAAGACCTCCAAGATTAAACGGTTTTAGAATTGTGCATTTAAAACTCTTATTGAAAAAATAACAAAAAAAGTTTCTCTACCGCTTTCCTGTCAAAAGTTGCATATAAACAATTATAAATTGTTTAAACAATAAATATTCAACTAAAATGCAATAATTCACTCTTTAGATTCATAAAATAGGCCAAGCCATTCAGAAAATATAATTAATTCGCGATATTACAAGATAATAAATTGTTCAAACAAATGAAAATTGTTGAAACCATATTATAATATTTTTAATGATATAATATTAATATTTTTAATATTA
This sequence comes from Andricus curvator, assembly GCA_932195095.1. Lineage (NCBI taxonomy): Eukaryota > Metazoa > Arthropoda > Insecta > Hymenoptera > Cynipidae > Andricus > Andricus curvator. Next base: position 231,349 of record CAKNYM010051276.1, on the reverse strand, counting down.
TATTGTAATAATATTAATAATTATCTCACTGAGTAAAAAGTGGACAAAAAGTTAAAAATTTCAGAAAAAACAAAGAGAATATTATTAAAAGTAATAATAAATTGCTTAAACAATTATGTTTGTTAACTTGACTTAATAATAATAAGAATCACCTCAATAGAATTTGAAAGTGGACCAAAAGTGGAAAATATTTGAAAAAACTGCAACTTTCTAGCATTATTCCAAAAGAATATTATTATAAAAATAAATTGTTTAGACAATTATACACTTTCTATTTAATTGATTATTGCCTCGGTCTAACTGAAAAGTTGAAAATCAGAAAAAAATTCAGATAAAACCGTAAAAAAAATACATTGAACAATATATTTAAACATCTAAATAGCAGTATAAGTTATATTTTATGTAATAGAAACAATGTTTACTAAAAGAAACCTAAAAAAAAAAGTAGTTAGCGCCAGAAACTCACAATACCCCATTTTTCACTTCTGGGGTTTATTTGGGACCCTATAAAAGACTTACAGCGGTGAAATTCAAAAAGAAATTTCTTATTCGTATTCCAAGACTAATTCTGAAGAGAAATTTTCAGGGTCAGCTCGATACATATAATATTGACAATTCTGAATAAAATTTACAAAAACGACTTTTTTTTCTTATGGGAAATACGTGTTAATGTGAAATCATCAACAGTAGTAATTTGGTGATTGTGAATTCTCTTTTGTTAAAGCTCCTTCGGCTTTAACGAACACATTATCATCACGTATCTCGTGCTTCGCACTCGAATAACATTTGATCATATGAAAATTTTCTATATTATGTTCAACTTTAATATAAATAATATATAATATAACTTTAACTATATTAATATATATATATATATATATAACATATATATATATATATAACGGCCATACCACGCTGAAAAACCCAGTTCTCGTCAGATCACTGAAGTTAAGCAGCGTTGGACGCGGTTAGTACTTGGATGGGTGACCATTCAAGAATACTGACATGAGTGCTGTTGGCACATCGTGGGTGTGGTGAGCCCACACTTGTAGTTATTTATAACTACAAGAAAAACCTAGAAACACTACCCGAATCGGGTAGTGTCACGCCTACCCTGAAAGGGAAATGGTTTAATGGTATATATATGTAA
>CAKNYM010051276.1:157634-230099 GCA_932195095.1 Andricus curvator | reverse complement strand
TATATATATATATATATATATATATATATATATATATATATATATCGGTTTCGAACTGCTCATTCAGATATAGCAAAATAAAGTACAAATTTTATTCATCATGATTACTTTAATATTCGTTCCTTATTTGTCATTAATCTGTAGTCGTTTTTACAAAAATTTAACTTGTTCATTTGTAATGTTATTTTTCACGATTAAATCAAAAACTACACGTCCTATAAGAAAATGGATCAAAGCAAATTTGTAGACATAATTTAGACGAACAAATTATGGCATCAGCTTAAGGCCGATTTTAAAACAAAACTGGAGTACGCATCCTTTCAAATCTTACGAATTGAAAACTGTAAGTTTCCCTTCGTGTTTTTTTAGAATATTTACAAAACGTGATTTTTTGTGATTATTGTTCCTCTGTTCGCAACTGCTAAATTGGACAGAACAAAATAAAGCAAATGTATTTTATTATTTGTTCTTTATTTCACAATAACTTTTTTTGTATTTATTGTAGAGTGTATATAAGCAAATTTGTTCTAGATAAATAAAGAGATTTCCTTTTTACCTATTTTTGTTGTTGCATAGTTCAAATGGAAAATGGATTAAAAAATTTGTAATAACATTTTTTATAATTAAAACAATAACTATCTTTTGAAAATATAGTCTGAACCAAATTCCTATATTTTTTTCAGATGAACAATTTCGTTAGTTAGCATTTCTTCGTGTCTTGCATGGTTTTGCCAGAAAACAGAATTACTTATTTTAATAACATTTTTTACGAGATACAGACCGACAGACAGACATGTTCGTAAAAACCATTTTTTCTGACTCAGGGGGTCTCAAAATGCCGAGAATTGACGAAAACTGGATAGGTCCAAAATCGCATGAATCTAAGACATTCCATCTAAATGATGAGAATGTAAAAATTGGACCACTTTACAATTAGTCCACGTGGACTTTGGCTAGACCCCCCGGCTCCCTCGTGGACAATCGTTAACTTTTGCGATACCCTCCATCCCCAAACTATCCACGTGGTATATGGATGGCCCTCATTCATATTTTGCGTCATTTTTGAGAAAAATGAAATTTTTAATCGATAAAAATGAAAAATCGTTCTTGTCAAACACGCGTGATACGCCCGCTTGTTCGCTCTCCGCATAAGGTGGTAAGAGAGGAGTTTGAAGAGTAATAGAGTTTAGCTCTACTCTTTCTGTAAACATGCCGAAAATAAATCAATTATTTTTTGTGCCCTTCACTTATTATTAAATCATCATATTTAACTTTTTATTCAAATTCAAATCTAAGATATATTCCACTTTGTCAGGATTACTGCATTACCTTTTAATTCATGTTTTCCTTTTAGTGTTCATAGAAATCGTTTGAGAAACTGTCTTGAAATATTAAACAAGTAACATTCTTTTAATTTCTATAATCTTGTATACGAAAATAACATTTTGTTTAATAAAAAATAGATAACTGTTCTAGTCTTTGGACACTTAAGGGATCGTCATCTTGTTTTTTGGGATGCGTAGTACTGGTATGAGCATTGGCGGATCTTGCAAAGTAGGTATTTTCCGTTCAAGGTGTAGCAAAGCTTTGGTATATTTTAAGGAAACTCTAACAGCCTGCTTAAATCAGAATTTACGCCCTAATTATGAAGAAAACATCGAAGCTTTTAGAAGGATCTACTTAGACCTGAAAATCTCTATTACTCCTAAAGTCCGCGCAGTTTTCTACCATATAGAAGATTTTTGTGAAGAAAAGTATTAAAGCTTATGATTTTACGATGAAAATGCCATTGAGTCAGTGCATTTTGATTTTAAAAACTATTTGGAAAAAATTCAAAATTTGTCGAGATCATTAAGAGTGCTCTATGACATTGCTTTGTGCTTTGCGCGAATACAACAGCCTGCACCCCCTAGTTGTAATGTTGGCTATTGAATATTGATGCTTTATATTAATGTAGTGTTGTGAACTTTTGTATTTTGTGATTAAATGTGATATAATAATGCAGATTAATTCATTCAGAGAAAAGATGGGATAGTCTGACCCGTAAGTTGGTTGCTGTAATCAATGTCGTTGGACGCTGGGGCGCTATCCCATTAGTTGGCTGAGGCAGCCACTTTTAATGGACACGGTGGTGTTGGTTGTGCCAGCCAACTGAGTTCGGTGCGGTAATGCGACGGGATGTACTTGGGTCAGAGCAGGGATATGCCACGCCACGCGTAAATTTCGTGCCTGCGGCGGGAAGGGCAAACAGTGGCGCTGCGATCGTCACTCGATACATTTGCCTTGGAAACAATGCAAAGCACACTAATTTTTTTATTTTTTGTAAATTTCTAACTGTTTCCGAAATTTCTCAAAACTAATATACAATCTAGATTCTTTAAATCCTCGGACCAGCACTACCCTAGTAAGCTCAGTGAGTTTCCTAGGTATATTTATTATTTGATATTAAATATAAGGTTACCTTTTTAGGGAGCAAAATTTCTGTATTTAAAAATTTATTTCTAAATCATTACAACTTATAACGACCTCGTTTCTCGCCTCAAAATTTTTTATATTTCAACAAAAAAATGAGAAACTGGTTGATTTATTTTGGACAAAAATAATTATTCAGGGTGTCAAGCGACCTTGAAAACCTGGAATTCTCCTTGAATTTTTTTTAAACCTTAAAAACCTGGAAATCTCCATGAATTTTTTACGAGAACCTTGAACTTTAATTATTTTTTGTTCGCTTTTTAAATAGTAATTTAAACGAAATGCAAAGAGTAACTTGAATTTCTTAACCTGTTATGAAAAAAACATCTCGCTTAGAAAAAAATCTTGCTACTGAAAAGTGTTTTATTCACAAAGATATAATTTATCTTTCTTTTATTACAGAATAAATAAAGAGATTTCAAAGCACTTTTTCTAGACTGTACCAATTATTTTATAGATTGCAAAGAACAGACTTTAATATTGTGAATAATTCTGTAAGTTTTTAATTTCTTCTCCGCTAATATAGAAAATTGAAGTATAAGTTTTGTTGTGGTGTTCAACTTAAAAATTATAAAAATTATTAGTTTAAAATTTCGATGTTGATTCAGTTTCAGAATTAGAATAAGCCATGGTTAGACAACGGATTTTTTGAGGTGTTGAGCACTCGGTTTTTGAGTGTACACCAGATTTCAAAAGGTTACAAAATATTTCTAAAGATTTCAAAACATTTCAATATATATTAAAAATATTTTTAACATTTCATAAAGATTTCACGGATGTAAACGATTTAAAAAAGGCGCGCACACCAGATTTCCATAAAGATTTCACCGCAATTTCACAAATATTTTAAAGATTTAAAGGATTTCAAAAGTTTGAAAGGGATACAGTAAACCAGAGATCAAAGATTTCAAAAATTTGAAACAATTTCAAGAGGTTTTAAAACATTTTTAAACATTTCAAAAGATTTCAAATAATTCAACGATTTCAACGAATACAAAAGATTTTCCAAACAAAGATTTGAGAAATATTTCATAAACATTTCAATAGATTTCACAAAGATTTCAAGATTTTTAATATCGTTTGTAATACTTGAAAAAATTCCAACGAATCACGAAGATTTCAGAAGATTTCAGAAGATTTCACAAAGATTTCAAAGGCTTCAAACATTTCACAAATATTTCGAACATTTCACAAAAATTTTACAACTTTCAAAAGACTTTAAAGATTTTAAAAAGGGTATATTTAACTATATTTCTAAGATTTCACAAAAGTATCAAAGATATCATAAAAAATGTATAAAGATTTCAAAAGAATCCGAGAATTTGAAAGATTTCAACAAGGGTGCAGTACACCAGATTTCAAGGATTTCAAAACATCTCAAACATTTTTAACGATTTAAAAATTTTTGAGAAGATTTCAAATATTCGAGTGATTTGAAACGATTACAAAAGATTTACGAAAGATTTCACAAATATTTCAAAAAATTCATGAGGATTTCAAAAGATTTCATGAATTTCAAAGATTGCAAAGGGGGTACAGTACACCAGATTTCAAAGATTTCAAAACATTTCAAAGATTCTAAGAAATTTCAAAAGGTTTCGACACATTTGAGAAAATTTCAAAAAAGATTCAAAGATTTCAAACGAACACAAAAAATTTCGCAAACAAAGATTAAAGAAAGAGTTCGGAAATATTTTAAATATTTCATTAAGATTTTAAAATATTTCAAAAAGTTACACAAAGATTTTGAAGATTTTACAAAAGCTTTAAAAAATTCCAAAAGATGTCACCGAAATTTCAAGCTTTCACTAAAGTTTGTAATACTTAAAAAATTCCAACGAATTCACAAAGATTTCAAAAGATTTCACAGATTTCACAAAGACTTCAAAGATTTGAATGATTTCAAAAACATTACAAAGATTTAAAAATATTCCCAAAGATTTCACAAAGACGACTCATGTTCGCAAAAAATTAAGAATTTGTTTATTTATGATTCGGCTTTCTTTAGAAATTGTTCGCCAATAAAAAATGAAATGGCTCTTTTTTACATGTATGAAAAACGTTTATTTCATTATTTGATGTAAAAAAAAGGGGACCTGGAAAAATTTAATTTCTTGACCTGGAAAACACCTGGAATTTTGTTCCTAAGAATCGCTAGAAACCCTGTTATTAAATTGTTTACTCGACTTTTGCATGGAAAAATTAATTTTGAAAATAGAAAAACTTGGAGGCAAGAAACGAGGTTGATATAATATATAATTTTCATTCGTTTAATACAATTTTTATATCAAACAAATGAAAATTATATTGTATAATATTTCACACCATGTATACACTATATATAATTTTTCCGCCTGGGGTTGCCGTATAATCAATTCTTTTTTCGAGTAAAAATATATAATCAATACCAAGTTTTTAAGTACTTTATAGATTTTGTAGGAATTATTATTTTGTACGGTTTATTATGAGAAATAAAGAAAATCAGGTTAAATTGTGTAAAAATGAGTATGTGTTAAAATAAAACGTTACAAATTTGCCGTAATGATTACAAATCGTAAAAGATTTTTTAATTTTAAATCTTCAAAATTATAGAACTTTAGATTGTAAATCATTAAAATTTAAAGTTTCTAATTTTTAAAAAGTTTTAAGTATTATCTTTTGACTATAAAAATCGGGACGACTGAAAAATCCCGAAAAATAAAATTCCCGAATTGGAAAATTTCCGAATGATAAAATTTCCGAATAAGAAAATTCCCGACCGATAATTGCCGAATTTAAACAATTACATTTTTTTATTCATAAAATTAATAAAATTTTATTACAATTAAAAACTTGTTTAATTATAAATAAATTTAAATTGTTTAAATTCGGGAATTTTCTAGTTCGGATATTCTATAATTCCACAATTTTCTATCGGGAATTTTATTGTTCGAGAATGTTCAAATTCGGTAATATCATAAACTGTTGGGGAATTTTCCAATTCGGGAATTTTATTATTTGGAAATTTTATTATTCGGGAATTTTATTATTTGGGAATTTTCCCATTCAGGAATTTTACAGTGTCGGGAATTTTATTATTGCGGATTTTTCAGTCGTCCCTAAAAATTATCAACATTTGAGAATTTGTATTTACACATCTTCAAACTTGAGGACTTCTCAATTGTAAATCTCTAAAATTGAACTATTCCAACAAGAAAATGTTCAAAAGTAAATACCTTCAACATATATCTTGAAAATGGAATAATTTGCAATTCTATATTTTCAAAATTCAAGAATTTCAGTTAAAAACTGTAGAATTTTGAATTGTAAATATTTAAAATTGAAAAGTTGTTAGTTTTCAAAATTTACAATTGATAATAATCAAACTTTTAAGTTTAACAATTAAAAATTCTGTAATTTTGGTTATTAAAATTCGATATTTCTGCAAATTGGAATATTTCGAATTGAAATCTTGACTTTTGATCTCCAAAATCATCCAAATTTAGGAGTATATTTCATCAATCTTCAAAAATTGAAGAGTTTTCAATTGTATCTCTTCAAATTGTAGAATTTTTATGTAATCAAAATTAAACATTTTTTTTATTTACATGTAATATTTATACAAATTTTGACTTTTACAATTAAAAATTGTGTAATTTTGATGATGAATTTGAAGTTTTATCAATTTGGAATTGAAGAATCTTAATTTTTGATCTTTAAAATCGTTGAATTCATCAAAGTTTAAGAATTTTTATTTATACATCTTAAAAATTGAACAATTTTATACTGCAAATCGTTAAAATTAAAATGTAAATTTTAAATCTTCAAAGTTTTAGAAATTTGACCCATTTTTATTCACAGTGTATTCATAAAACTTAAAAAAATAAATCAATATTATGCGCTACGAATACATTTCTATGGGAATGCCCTTTAAACTGTTTGAATCTAATCGAGTGACGATCGACGCGCCGCTAGTTCGGCGTTGCGCCGCTGTGGACAAACCATAGCACACGTTTTTCTAACTACAGAATGGGTCGTGGCATACCACTGGTCAGAGCAACTGCTCAAAATGTTACCGTGCCATTGTGTTGTCTAGCTCATCTATTTAAGATGGATCGTACATCCAACCCTATTTGCAGCCTGTACTATCTACTTGACAGTATTAACTTGTTAGACGGATAATACGGCCAGGAAACAAAAATCGACTAGATGCGTTTGAATCAGCACTAAAAATGATTTGAATCAGCGTTCTTAAAAGGTAATTGCCGATTGCGACCAGCCAACTGAGTCGGTGCGGTGATGCGACGGGATGTTCGCCTCATCTAACTACCTGGGTCAGAGCAACTGCTCAAAATGTTACCGTGCCATTGTATTGTCTGGCTCATCTATTTCAGATGGATCGTACGTCCAACCCTATTTGCAGCCTGTACTATCTCCTTGACAGTAATAACTTGTTAGACGGCTAATACGGCCAGGAAACAAAAATCGGCTGGATGCGTTTGAATCAGCAGTAAAAATGATTTGAATCAGCGTTCTTAAAAGGTAATTGCCGATTGCGACAGATTGGTTACATAAAGTGATGGCCGTTTAGAAAAGAGCCGTGAATCGGACGCAAAATATGGGTTATACCTGTGAGAAAAAATGTATATAAAATTCCTTCGGATTTTATACCATAATCCGCTGTTTTATTCTTTCCGATCCTCGAGCATTCGTCCCTGTTGATAATTATGCAATTTCATGAAGAGCGAGGAACACGACGATTTTCGCTCGGGATCGTTCAGGCCATGTCATACTAACCTCCAAATAATTTTTCGACACGTTTTTTGCAAAAATTCACATCCATACAAAAAATTAAGGAGTATGAAAAAGTTCATTAGGGCCTTCTATTTCATTTTCCAAACTTTCACCTTGATATCTCAATACGTGTGGACGTGAGTTGCCAGCCAACCATTTTTCTGAGTGTCGTTTAATCAAAAATACTTCAAATATTCATGTTAACTGCATTTTTTTTAGAAAAGAAGTTACCTGCTCTAGAAAGGAAAACACAATTGAAACTGAAGAGGCCAAGATTTTTTATGTTAAAGTCAATCTAGGTTAGCCGTGGGTAGGTGTGAATTCTTTGTTTTTATTTCATTTCAGGCAATGCACCAAAAGAGAAAGTATTGTGAGGTACAAGAAAGTAGTGACGAGAATATTTTGAGTGACAGCAAGGTGAGATTTAAATTAGTATTCAAAAATATCTGTTTTTCATAACCGGGAGCTCAATTATATGTATGTTTTATGAAAAGATGCTGGTACCAAAGGGGTTAATGTCTCACGGTAGTGAGGCGTGGCCGTAGGTGGTATTTACCGCGGTTCTACTGGCAGTCGGTGTCATTTTTAGATGGCAGTTGCTCCTATTGAGACCCAGCGGTGGTTGCTTAACCCTATTTTATATATAAAGGGTGTCCCAGACTCAAGTGTCCGGACTTATATAGCTGTATAAAAATAAAATTAATAAAAATAAAATTCCTTTTCCAAAAATCAGTTAATTTTAGTTTTTTAGTTATAAAATATTTAAGCTGGACCAATCAGGAGCGCCGTATTAACAGTCGTGTGTGCCTGAGCGGGATTCCAACGAAGTGTTATCGAAGCGAGCGCAGAGGTGGGGTTAGCGACGGGAGAACACTACGTTAGAATCTCGCTCACGCACACACGACTGTTTATAGGGTGCTCCTGATTGGACCAGTTTAAATATTTTATAACTCAAAAACTAAAACTTCAACTGATTTTTCGAAAAGGAATTTTAGATTTATTCTTTTTATTTTTATACGGCCATATAAGTCCGGACACTTGAGTCTAGGACACCCTGTATAGCTGTATAAAAATAAAAAAATCGAAAATTCCTTTTCCAAAAATCAGTTGAAGGTTTAATTTTTGAGTTATAAAATATTTAGCCTGGACCAATCAGGAGCGCGGTATAAACAGACGTGCCTACATGAGCGGGAGTCCAACGCAGTGTTATTGAAGCGAGCGCCGGGGTGGGGTTAGCGACGGAAGAACAGCGGTCACTACACTATGTTAGGCTCATGCACGCACAACTGTTTATACCACGCTCCTGATAGGCCCAACTTGAATATTTAATAACTCAAAAACTAAAACTTCAACTGATTTTTGGAAAAGGAGTTTTCGATTTATTTTTTTAATTTGTATACAGCCATATAAGTCCAGACACTTGAGCCTGGGACACCCTGTTTATAAATATCTATAAAAAGTATCCTCCGTACTGTTGGTAAGAAAGTTTGAATCTTTTTCGTAACTTACTAAGCAAATTAAGTGTGTGATGGCTGGTGTTGGCTAACGCAGAGTTTGAAATAGGAAGCATGTTTTACGACTCAAAAGTAATATTTAAAGAATAAATTGGAAAAGTAGATATTTGACAAATATTTCTATAAGCTTTGTAATAAATTTGGGTACGTTGATTTAAAAAAAAGTTCTTTTATAACGCTCTTAGGCAGAAAGTCTAACCACAAAATTCAAGTGCCTCATTTTGCTCCATGAATACCAGCAATAGATATTTTTTAAATACCTAGTGGTATTCTTTTTTGACCAGAAGTGTTTATAAATAGGGGAAAACACTTTACTTGAATAATTTTTGCGTAATATGAAATTTTCGAGTGTTCAGGTTACTTGAGTTTACCATTTGAAAATTTCATTTAACGCAAAAATTATAATATTGAACAATTCTTCCCTCTGCAGTCTGCATTTACACGTTTGTTCTAAGAAGGAGTTCCCCTTAGTATCTAAAAAATATTTTATCCTAGTATTTAGTGAAATGAGGTGATTCAATTGTGAGGTTAGAGCTTGAGTCCAACACCGCAAATGGATAAAAAACACCGCTATCGCAATATTCGCAAGTGTCAGTTTAAGATGAATATTCACATTACTACATAGACCCTTACATTGAGAATTAAAAGATTGAAGAGCTCTTTTTATCTATCAATATGATTTTCGCTCTTATCTTAAGTAAGACTAACAAGGGGACCTTTAGGTACGCTTTTTTTTTTGTTTGAATTGATACTATCCTCAATGAAAGATACGTACCAGAGGTTTTCTGATTAAAATCAGGAAGACGCAATTTTGACCCATTTTTCGAGAAAAATTTATTTTAAAAATTGCGAAAGGATGGTCATCAAGCCGGTGTAAAAGTATTTCGAAGCGTCGGTAGCTCCCTGGTAGAACGCTCGGCTGATAGCCGCAAGGTTGCGCGTTCGATTCTCGCTATCCTTACATTTTTTTCTTTTTTTCTTCATCAAAATGCTTGTTTATTCCCTTTTTGAATAACATTTACTAACATTATACCATTTCATGATTATTTATTCCTTATTTTCAAAAAAACTGTGTTCATCGTATTTTTGTTATCACTCGTTTGGACAATTATGCATTTTATTTAAATTCTTTATTCTACAATAGTTTCTAGTATTTATATTTTTTAATTAAAGTAGGAACAAAGTGTTTCAAATAACAATTTCAACAATAAATACAAAATTAAAATGTTAAAATGCATGTATGATGAGATGTTCAAGCTGGACGAGGAAGGTTTATCGAAGTGCACCACCAAAGTAATTCCGCCAAAGTGTACTCCTTTGTTCCAACCTTGTGATGTTTACTTTTACAGGCAGGTAAAAAATCTTATAAAGCGTCTTGAAAACTGTTCTTACTTGATTAAACATGATTGCGAAATAAATTCCCGTAAGGATAGTATAAAAATACATTCAATTGTTCACCATCAATTATCCTCTCCGATATTTTGTAATATGTTGCATTATGTCTGGTATGCTTCAAAACTCTGTGATGATAGGAAAACTTTTATGAATGTGAATGAAGTATGCTTTCCCATCAATGTTCTGAAAAAACCATGTAAATGTAGAAAATCTGCGTTTATTAGATGTGCCAGATGTCGCGAAACTTTTTGTTTTTCTTGCTTTTATGACCAGTATCACTCTGGTTCGTTTTCGATACTAGATAATCCTAATGATATAAATAATATTAGTTAAGAATAAATGTAAGTGTCAAAAAGTAAATGCATTAAACATAATTGGCTATTATGTATGTGTCTTTTTTGCAGTTTGCGGAAAACATTTCAATTTTGTATTTATTGTTTGAAACACTTTGTTCCGGCTTTAATTTAAAAACATAAATACTAGAAACTATTGAAGAATAAAGAATTTTAATCAAATGCACAATTGTCCGAACGAATGATAATAAAAATACAATAATCATTAAATGGTATAATTTTATTAAATGTTATTAAAAAATGGAATAAACAAGCATTTTGATCAAGAAAAAAAAAGAAAAAAAGTACGGATAGCGAGAATCGAACGCGCAACCTTGCGGCTATCAGCCGAGTGCTTTACCAGGGAGCTACCGACGCTTCGAAATAATTTTACACCGGCTCAACTTTTACACCGGTATCAATTCAAACAAAACAAAAACGTACCTATGGTCCCCTTGTAAGCTGAAAATAAATAGACACGAGGGATGAAGAAAGTTGAATACAAAATGAATCAAACATATAGTTTTATTAATAGAGATGTAGGCCTTCATCTTTTATCAATTATGAGGGCGGTATGAACCCTAATATATTTTACCTGTGTAACTCCATTCACTTATCAGTTTCAGCGTTGAAAGTTAACATCAGACTCTAGTTTAATGTTTAGTCTCTTTCGTACAATACAGTTTTCAGTCTTTTTACTAACAAGGATGACTAATGCTTAATACTGGTATATCGCCCTAGCTGCATAACTACGAACGATGAACAATTTCTAAAATAATTGAGAAGTTAATCAGTACAATTTTATCGTCCTAGATAACTGCATAAGAGCGATCGTTTTTATCGGAGAATAATTCGACAACTTATTATTATTATTATTATTATTATTATTATTATTATTATTAGTTCTGGGTTGAGACCGTAACAGCCCCTGACGTTTGGGTAATCCCGTTGCGTCCCCTTGTGAGCCTAAGCATGACCCCAAAGCCCTCTTTATAGGGAGAGGACCGCAGCCACGCTATTGGCTGATATCTCTGACTCACAAATGCAATAATTGCCTGTGAGTTTTAGACGTTTCCCTGAAACCGCAGGGTAGTGACAAAGGATATGAGTAGATGTCTCATTATCCTTTCCGCACAGACGACAGAGGGGACTTTCTGCAAGCCCTATCTTATGTCTGTGATATCTTAGGTTCCCATGTCCTATATACATTTCTGTTAGGACTTTGATTTCATTCCTCCCGAGCTCGGTTAGAGTTAAGCTTTGAGCCCAAGAGTGTTTTGGCCTGTCTGCAACTGTCTGCAGTAAAATTTATCCTTGTTGCTAGCTTGGCTAGCCTATCCGATATCCCATTGCCCTTGATACCGCTGTGTCGAGGGATCCATAGCAGAGTGAGTCGGTTATCCGTCGCTAACATATTTAGTGCCTCGAAGCATTCCCATACTAATAGCGACGTGGTCGTTGTTCCATTCAAGGCCATTATAGCAGCCCTGCTGTCTGATCAGATACGGATGTTTCTTTTATTGTCATACTCTTTTGCCTTGTAGGCGCACTGGAGTATGGCCATAATCTCAGATTGTAGAACTGTGGCGTAGGACCCCATCTCAATTGTGAAGCCTATTCTATTCCTTCTACGATATACGCCGGCTCCTGCATTCTCGTTGTTCCTGGAGCCATCTGTAAACCAGTTGTCCCCATCACTGGGCAGGTATGCGTCGCCGTTAGCCCATTCCTCCTTCGTGGATAGGCTAACTCGATACTTCTTGTCGAAGAGGTGGCGAGTGACCGTTTTGTCCCTGGGCATGTTCAGGGTCGCCCTTTCGCGATGTCGACTGGGATCTTCACTGCTGTCGAGATCCTTCTGTCATTTACCGGATTTAGCCTCCAAGCCGCCTTCGCAGCCACGGCCTTGATGGTAAGATGGAGGGGCTCTAAACCTGTTAGTGCCCCCAGTGCCATTGTGGGTGTCGACTTCGAGGCTCCAGTGATACCTCTCAGAATCACTCCCCTGATTCTTTCCAGTCGAGTCTTCACAGTGGACAACTCGATCCTGCTCCACCAGACCACCGCCGCATAGGTTAGCCTGGGTCGCAAGATCGCTGTGTAGATCCACATCAGTGTCTCCGGTTTCAAGCCCCAGCTTTTCCCTATAGCTCGTTCTTTGATTTACAGTTGTTGTCTTCCAAGTTTCAATGTACTCGTGGTTCCCCACTTGTACCTTGTGGTGAAAACGATTGCGTCTGTCTTACTCGGATTAACCGATAATCCAGTTTTCTTGCACCATGAATCCACTATCATCAGTGTTTGCTGCATTACTCCGAAGAGCGTATTAAGAATAACTAAATCAGTGGTGATTAGGTATTCCAGTAGGTCATTACCTCTTGAATTGATGTCCGTGCTGCCCCACAAAGTATGGTGGGAATTAGCATCGCATCCGAGCAGAAGAGGAATACCCCTTACCTTGCAATATTCCACAAGTGTACATACCTCCACAATTCATCCTTGCATACGTACTTTGGATCTTTAAAAAACTGACTCATTTGAAGCACCTTCATACCTAAATGCCATGCTGTAATAAAAGTTTTTGTGTTAAATTACTGTCAAGACTGCAAAATAGAGACTCTATCGGTAAAACCGCATTCATTAACAATTTTGAATTACAGTCGAAATGTGGTGAATAATGCATCGTCATACTATATGTAAACACAGTGGCTTGTAAAATTACTACGTATTACGCTGGAAACTTTTGGACGTCAAAGTTTCTAGCGTAATATGTAGTATTCTTACAAGCCACTGTGTTTTCACATACGAGGGCTGTTTGATAAGTCAGTGACTTTTTGAATTTCCCGCTCAGTAACTTTAAATCCAACACTGCTCCCTCCAACGCCATCTATGAATAGACTACTGTTAAATTTTGAGCAAGCTGGGTCATTTAGTTTGTGTTTGATAGCCATTGAAAGCAGAGAACCTCGTGAATTGTTAATAAAAATGGAAAAAAGTGAATTTCGTGTTCTGATTAAGCATTATTTTTTGCGTAAAAAAACCATCACTGAAACCAAGGAAAGGCTTAATAAATACTATGGGAACTCTGCACCATCAATTTCAATGGTTAATAAGTGGTTTACTGAGTTCCGTTGTGGTCGTACCAGCACAAGTGACGCCGAACGTTCAGGTCGCCCAAAAGAGGTCATCACGTCAGAAATCGTCTATAAAATCTATGGAATGATATAGGACGATAGGAGAACGAAAGTGCGTAAGGTGGCTGAGGCTGTAGGCATCTGAACTGAATGGCTACATTACATTTTACATGTATATTTGGGCCTGAAAAAACTATCCGCGAGATGGGTGCCGCGATTGCTCACACTCGACCATAAGCGCAACCGTGTGCCCACTTCAAAGGAGTGTTTGGCGATGTTCAGCCGCAATCCGAACGAGTTTTTGCGCCGTTTCGTAACCGTGGACGAAACATGGATCCATCACAACACACCAAAGACCAAGGAACAATCAAAACAGTGTGTTTCTCCGTGTGAACGTGCACCAAAGAAGGCCAAGATGGGTCTGTCGGCCAACAAGGTCATGGCCACCGTTTTTTGGGATGCACGCCGTATCATTCACATCGATTACCTTCAGAAGGGTAAAATGATCAACGGCCAATATTATTCAGAGCTTTTGGACAGATTCGATATTGATTTGAAGCAAAAAGGACCGCATTTGTCAAAGAAAAAAGTGCTGCTCCATCAGGACAATGCACGGGTGCACACGTGTGTAGTCACGATGGCAAAATTCCATCAATTGGGCTACGAACTGCTACCTCATCCAGCATATTCTCCAGATTTAGCCCCCTGCGACTATGTCCTGTTTCCAAACCTGAAGAAATGGCTGGACGGTAAGAGATATGGTTCGAATGAACAGGTCATCACCGAAACAAACGCCTATTTTGAGGGCCTTGAGAAAACCTATTTTTTTGAAGGAATACAAAAATTGGAAAGACGCTGGACTAAATGTATCGAGCTAAAAGGAGATTATGTTGAGAAATAAAACGCTTATTCGCCGAAAAAAAAATTTTTATATTCAAAAAGTCACTGACTTATCAAACTGCCCTCGTAGTATGATGAGCCTGTTCCAATTTTAGGTTCCTGTTACCTTGAGATTGTCTATTTCCACATTCTATTCCACGGAACTGGATCAATTTTTCTAATCATACATTTTTTGCCGCAATTCAGAACACTTCAGGTCAGGAGTGAAATTTTGTTTCATCTTTAAATGGTGATTTCGATTTTACAGGATGTCTTTTCGCTCTCCTGAAAATTCGGTTTTTGTTGTTTATCTAGTTCTGTACTGCAACGCTTCATTTGTCATCCGACATCACTGGAAATAAATTCTAGGCAGCTCACTCAGCTGTTTATTTAAATTCGGGAGGCGTGCACTGAAGGAACTCGCTTCTATCTTGTTTTTTCATGATCACACAGAAAAAGTACTTTGCCGCGATTGTAATGACTATTTAGTATTTTGGTAATGAATGTCTCTCGGGCGCGTCTGCTAGGTTACTTCTCATGCTGCTGCCATCATTGCCATGTACTACGCATGCGCCTTAGTGGACTGGACATGAGAACCGCCTTTTGGAACTAATTCCCAAGTGCATACACCGACAATGTGCACTTTCTCTGCCTAGGTTGGCAAAGTACCTCCCCACCAACAAGGACCTATTTTTCTTCTGCAAAACACGTGACACTAAGCTAATAAATTCCCTTTATTCAGAGTTTGTGGATTAAACTGTATTGCACGTGTTATAGCTGGAAATCTGATTCTAATCAAAAAATCCACTTTCCTGATTCTCTTGCTCAATTTTTAGAAGCAAATTTTGTTTAAATTTTTACAAAGTTACATTCAACTACCGGCTGTGTCGTCTGATACTCACATACGAAAAAATGATAACAAGAAAAATTGGTCATCTCAGATCGACCTTCCAAATTCCATTTTTCAGCAAAACTATACGAGATAGGAAAAAATTTTACTTGGCATAATTTTCCTTTTAAACGCAGAAAAACGAGCGCAAAGCGCGAGTATTATGCAGGGCTAGGAGAGAATGGGAGACTCTTAATACGCTCTCTTATCTAGGACCTCTAGGTAAAAGGGTGTATAAAGCAGGACAGTGCCCTCTCTTCTCAGACTCGAAGTGGAGTGAGTTTATTTGATGCAAATGAAGCTGAATCTTGCACCCAGTTATCAGCACACAGTTATTTTGTTATAAAATTTAGGTTGGTATCAATGAGTTTAAGGGGTTAGTCAAGTTTGAAAATTTCAAATAATCTATTTTTTTTAAATTTCATTTTCTGAAAGTATCACATTTCAGAAATATTGTGCCAAAATTTCATCGAAATCGGAGAGTAAATTACTGAGATATACGACCTCAAGCGAAGGTGTCTCGAGCAGTTTTTCAGCAAGTAGGTAGCTGCGAGAAGCTGTGTCTATTGTCCTCCGCTCTTAGATAGTACATACAAAATGAATCGTGCAAAGGTCGGAAGAGAAGCAAGAAAATCGACGGAAGTGTACAAAATCAGAGCAAAAAAAAAAAGAAAAAATGTGTTTAATCCAAAAACTGCGGAGATCGAAGCTTTCGGATTGTCAGCTGCATCGAAGAAATTTCAAAATCAAAGAGAGTACGCTGTGCCGAAAGATGGTTCAATAGGCTATCGAATTATAAATTTTGTAACAGTTTTTTCGTTAATTTCTAACCTTGTGAAATGCGTAAAATGTAATGGAAAAGTGAAATTTTCAGTGGGAAGTGAACGAGGCCTCGGATTTAAAATAGTTCTGACTTGTGACAAATGTAAACCTCAGTATATACCTTCGTGCGCGAACGTCGGGTATGGATATGATATCAATCGACGAATTATTTATGTGATGCGTTTATTAGGATGTCTGTATGGTGCTGGAGTTGACGAGTCAATGTAAGTTGCGAAATATAATTTTTATATTACATGGAAATCTAGGTGAACTTCCTGTATCATAAAAAAAAAATTTCGCGAAAAAATCGTTCATTTTTTTATATAAAAAATTGACTAAATTAAAGTATATATTGTTTGAACACAAAGTGCTTATGATATAAATAACTGATAAAAATAACTGATAAAAATTTGGTGACGATCGGGTAAGCCGTTGTTTACATATGGTGTGCATCAACTTCGAAACCGTTGTTGTTTAGATACACGTATTTCGCGTGCTTGAAATCGCGCTTTGTATAAGACAACGTTTTCGAAGTTCATACATGCAATATCTAAAGAACGGCTTATCCGATCGTAACCAAATTTTTACCAGTTATTTATAACATAAATACCTTATGTTTGAACCATATACCATATACTTTGATTTGGTCTATTATATTTTTTGCGCATCATAATTTAAAACTTTAAACGCGTTTTTCTCAAAACAATGTTTTTCGCGCGGTGATCAAGATATCTAAAGAACGGTTTATCCGATCGCTACCAAATTTTGACCAGTAAGTCATAGCACTAAATTGTTGTCCTTGATCGAAGGATTTTTGATTTTGTGAAATGTTTCTTTTTTTTATAGCGAAAAAAACGTTTTTTTGGGCAAACAAAAAAAATCGAGTTTAAACGTGCGCCATTTTGTCAAAAATTGAGATATCGCTAAATGCTTCGATTAAAGACAAGAGTAAGTGATCCTTTAGCTATTGACACTCGAATTTTTTGTTTCCGATGATCCTGTCATAATGAGTATTGATCACCGCAAAACGCCTTTTTTTTAGACTTTTGGGAGATGGACTATAACTCGCTTATTTACAGATATTCTATGAGGAAAAAATTACTGTGACTTCTCGAAATATATAGTATTCGAATGCCACAACATTTGTTTCAACGTAAATAAACCTGTCTTTAAAAAAAAAAAATAGTAAAAATTGCCTTTTTTTGGGTGCCAGAAACGTTGCGCCTGCGCTTTGGTAATGTTGACATTTACGTTCTCCCTAACTCTCGTTTAACATTTCTCTACAACATGTTAAAAAGTCCCACAGTGTCAGAAAAATTTATGAAGGTATGTGGCTTGGTAGTCGAAAAAGGTCATTTCCGACGAAGTCAGAATCGAAAATATAATATTTATTGTTAGGATTCGAAAGCATATTATTTCTCTGAAATTTGAAATAATTTTTCAGTTGTCAGACTCAAAACAATTTTTTGGGACTCTTTTTATTTTATCCTCTAATAATTTTAATGATAAATCAGTTTGTTTATGCGAAGGTCATTTTCGACGAACTCGAAATCGAAAATATATTATTTCTATTTAGCATTCTAACGTATATTATTTGTCTAAAATTTCCAGACATTTGAAATAATATTTTCACTTTTCAAACTCAATACAATTTTTTGGGACGTAGTCTGATATTGGCTTTTAATGCTACTGGGACTTGGTGAAAATTATTTAAATTCCATTACAGTGAAACGTGTGTCATTGGCCCAGTGCCAGCAATTTGACCAAATATTTTTGTTTCCAAGACTCCAAACAATTTTTTTGGACCAACTCCGATACTATATCTCAAGGATACTGGGATTTCGGAAATTGATTTAAATTCCATTACAGTAAAATGTTTGGCTTAAGGCCATGTCAGGGTACCATGCTATACCTGACAGCTCAGCTGACCCTTCCTATTGTGAGGTGCTCGAACTCCAGCTCGCTGCCCAGAGGGACGATGTGGTGCTCAGCCGGAGGCTACTGTGTTACGTTACCCAATGAACTCTGTTCCGCAACACCATGGAGGTCGAGTCGAAGACGCGTTTTTTTGACGTGGTGTCCCCAGCAGGCTCCATTTTAATTCGTTAGTGTAACGTATGCCTTCCTCCTCTAACGTTTCAAATTATACTAATTGCAAAATGATTATGCTTAATTAAGATTAAGTTTAAGAATATTCTGGAATATATAATATCTGAGAAGCTACTTTAATACATGGTCGATTGCAAACAATTTTCTTCTTGAAAAAAAGTATAAAAATGGTTACAAATTTCTTTAATTAAAAAACAGAAAAAAAGCATGTTTCCATGACAAATAAAAAGGCTGTTACAATTTTCAACAGTTGAAATACTCAACAGATGGACATTCAATGGTCGTAAATAAAATAAAATTGTAAATTCAATTTTCAAAAGCTGTATTTTCAACAGTTTAATAGTTAACTGTGGAAAACTGAAGAAAATTAAATTTTTAATTTAATTCAATTTGTAGGAGTTGAATTTTCAAATGTTTGAAATTCAATTTTCTTCAATTTTCAACAGTTGAAGGTGTAACTGTTAAAATTCATTGAAAATTAAAAATTGAAACTCGAACAGTTGGATTTTAAATATTCGGAAAATAAATGTGAAATATTCTTCAATTTTCAACAGTTGATAATGGCAGTTATATTTTAAATTTGTTCTTAATTTCATACAGTTGAAAATTGAATTTTTAATTTATTTCAATATTCAACAACTGAGAATTAAAACTTGGCTTTTCAATTTATTTCCATTTTCAACCACTGAATGTTGAAAATTAAATTTTCGAAAGTTGGAAATGAAATTTTAAACAGTTCGAAATGAAATTTTAAATTACCTTTCATTCGAAACTTCAAAATTGTATTTCGAAATCTTCAGAATTTTCGAAATTTTCAATAACTGCTGAATAAATTAAAAAATGATTCAAATTTTTCCTTTTTTTCTATCTTGAAAAGAACTGTGCATTTTTTAAGACATTTTTAAGTATAATAGGTGCTGAGATATCTATGCAGTAGCACATGTTATAAAATTGTCCAAAAATTGTATACAGAATTACATACAAAGTTGTAGTGTCGGTTGGTTTAAAGGGGACTTGATTTAAACGTATCAACGCAACATAATACAGTAGCCTCCGGTTGAGCATCACATCGCCCGCTGGGCAGCTCGCTCGAATTCGAGCGCCTTACAATAGGAAGGGTCAGCCGAGCCGTCAGGTATAGCACAGTACCCTGACATGGCCTTAAGCCAAATGTTTTTCTCATTGTCCCAGTGCCAGCAATTTGACAAAACCTTTTTGTGTCCAAGACTCCAAACAATTTTTTGGGACCAACCCCGTTACAATATTCCAATGCTACTGGGACATGGGTAAGTTATTTAAATTCCATTATAGTAAAAATTGTGTCGATGGCCCAGTGCCAACAATTGGGTTATATATTTTCGTTTCCTAAATGTGATTTTGAAACATTCCAAATAATGTATCCATTGGTGTGGTGGCATAGTGAAGAGTATCATGGGGAAGGAATATTCCATTATTTTTAAAGGGAGTTTTATTTCGAGAATCACCGAGGCTGGAAAATAAGATTTTGGACGTCCCCTTCTTCAAAAACTTTACCTCAGGTCCCACGATCTGGTTTTTTATTTAACAACAAAGTGGATTTCATATCAAGAAACGTCAAGGACAGAAAGTTGGGACCCTTTAACCTCGGCTTCCACTTTCTTCGGCTTCTATCCCCAGCCGAACTTTAGAGTGCTTAACAAATTTTTGAGAAAATGTGATACACATATCAAGAGGAAGGATTATGCTAAAATTTCACGTGCCCAACTTTCATTCCTATTCGATATTACCTTCTTTATTTTTGACAATTGCACAGTATGCATCCTCATCGTCTAACATACCTTTCTCTAACCGTTCTAGGAAAGAATATCCTGCGCTGCACAAGAAGTGCATAGATGGAAGAATTGACCAAGACGAAACAATAGGACTTATACGAGAAGGCCTCCACGAAGATTGATTTGATAGACAAATAGAGGCCGCCGTCGGTCTACTTGAAGTAAGGGAATAATTTGTTGTCAAAAATGATCAAAGTAAAGACCATAGCACTTGAACGTCTTTGAATTCCTCGAAAACGTCATTTCTGGCGTCCAAGTTTGCGTCCCCTAAGATTCCGTAGTCAGGAGGTTTCACTAAGTCCTAGTAGCATTAAAAGCCAATATCAGAATTAGTCCCAAAAAATTCTATTGGGTTTGAAAAGTGAAAATTTTATTTCAAATTTCTGGAGATTTTAGATAAATAACATACGTGAGAATGCTATATAGAAATAATATATTTTCAATTCCGACTTCGCCGAAAATTAGCTCCTTCGCGTAACCAAACTGATTTATCATTAAAAGTATTATAGGATAAAATAAAAAGAGTGTCCCAAAAAATTGTTTTGGGTCTGACAAGTGAAAACATTATTTCAACTTTCTGAAAACTTCAGAGAAATAATATGCTTTTGAATCCCAACTATAAATATTATATTTTATGTGACTCCGGTGCATTTACGCGTTTTTATGCGACAGCGTATAGTATCGTAATGTTGTACATTACGATACAGCGGAAAGTCACTCTTCACATTACACTTCGCTGTATCGTCATGTACAACATTACGATACTCTACACTGTCGCAAAAAAATTGTAAATTCACCGTCGTCAAACAAAATAGTATATGCGCCTCGACGCATAATATACTATTAGATTCCCACTTCGTCAAAAATGACGTCCTTCGACTACCAAACCATATCCCTTAATAAATATTTCTGACAATATGGGAATTTTGAACATATTGTAGAGAAATGTTAAACGGGGGTTCGGGAGAACGCAAATGTCAACATTGCCAAAGCGCAGGCGCCATTCAATTCTTTAAACTCATTTATACCAACCTAAATTTTATAACAAAATAACTGGATGCTGATAAGTGGGTGCTAGATTCAACGTGATTTGATGCAATCAATCTCCAGGAGCTGGATGAAGAAATTTTTGTGGTGGGTCTGAATTTCGAATTTATAAGGAATCTGTAGCCAAATGTGAGTCGTCACTTCAGGAGCAATAAAATGAAAATATTTCGAAATGTTAGCTCTTGCAATGTCTCTCTTGCAACACTTTCATGTATACTGTGTAAATAAATAATCGGTTACAGATCGCATTCGTGATCGTAAAATATTCAATCATTTCCGCATTTGAGGTTGACTCGACCTTTAACCGATTATTTGGGAACTGGGAATGGAAGTTTCTAATGTGCCCCCTAAGAGTTTACATTTTCCTTGTACCTCTCCCCTATTCCTTTATACACCCCCACACACTTGGAGGTGGGAGGGGGACCTACAGTTTAAGGTGGGTTCCGAACCACCAAGAACAACGGCTTTAAGTACTTAGAGAACCTTTTTCTCTAGAGGTACCGGTTCCACGACTCTCTGGAGATAAACAACTCCCTTGCTAGGCTAGTGTTCACCGCATGGGCCACTGAAGCTCTTCCAGAGTGCGAGGCGGGAATCGAACCCGCAAGCCGACGGAGTGGGTCCAAAGCCTGTGCCTTAGCCCCCACGACCATCGCCCCACTTTTAACCGATTATTTGTTTTCATCATTTCTTTGTTTTAGCTGAATTAATTAGATTTAGCATTTCTTTAAACTTACATGACTTTGATAATTTGAATGATATTAAGGTGTTTTTTTAAAATTATTTGTAATAAGACGCAGTTTTGAAGTAATATTTTTTGCAACACAAATTTTAAAAAGCTTCTTGGATTTTTCAAAAATAAATTTTTAAACTGACTTTCTGAAAAAATCGACTTTTTATTTTCTTTATCTTTTTTGTATACAGGGTTTCCCAGACTGTAGTATCCGGACTTATATGGCTGTATAAAAATAAAAAATGAAATCGAAAATTCCTTTTCTGAAAATCAGTTGAAGTTTTAGTTTTTGTATTATAAAATATTTAAGCTGGACCAATCAGGAGTGCGGTATAAACAGTTGTGCTTGCGTAAACGGGAGTCCAGCGTAGTGTAGTGACCGCTGTTCTTCCGTCGCCAACACCAACTCGGCGCTCTCTTCAATAACACTGCGTCGGACTCCTGCTCACGTAGGCACATCTATTTACACCGCGCTCCTGATTGGTCCAGCCTAAATATTTTATAACTCAAAAACTAAAACTTCAACAATTTTTGGAAAAGAAATTTTCCAACAATTTTTTTTGTTTTTATACAGCTATATAAGTCCGGACACTTGAGTCTGGGACACCCTGTAGATAGCTAACAATGTCCTCTACAAGCCCTGTAAATATCGAAATGAGATCTCCTTCAGTTTTCGACGAATATTATAATCGTATGCACGAACTTCAGAGTGTATACTGTTATGGAAATTAAAGAAAAATTCATCAAAATTACTAATAATAGCTGAAATTCTTTAGATGATTTGACATGTAGTTGCTCATTTATTGGTTGAAACATGCAGCTAGAGTTCTTAAGTGCTCGAGAATTTACGTTGAGCAAAGTAAAAATGTTTAGATTTTAATTGTATTCGGTGATTAAAACTACACGATAGTAGTATCCTAATCTTAAAATGTTGTCTGTATATTGATAAATAGTTGGCCTATCAATGGCCTCGTGATCTGTGCAGAAAAATAGTGATTGGCCACAATATCTGAAAAGCAAATGACTAATATCTTTGAAAAAATGCATGCAAAATTGTTTTAAACTTCTTGTAGACTATGTATATAATTTTCTGTCACTTTGTCTTATGAATTTCAGTGGCCAATCATACAACCATTGGCCTATGATAACCACTATGTGGTCATGGCTAATGATGTGTTTTTTGAAATTATTGTTAATTCCTTTAAATATAAATTATCTACTGCTTTTAACGCTGAACGTATTATGGTAACTTAAATCTTTATAAAATTGATTATCCATCTGTATTTTAGAATTTTGTTCGAAGCTTAGAGTGTTTTATACCCAATGATTGTACCCATCACCCTAGTTACTCAGTAAAACAAACATTGTTGCACGTACAAATTTGTAAAAACAGCAATTATGCCAAACAGTATTAATTGGGAAATATGCAAGTTGTCGCAAATAGTAATTTGGATATAATAAAATTAGGCAAATTGACAATTCGGACAAGTAACAATTTTAGTAAATTGCTTGTCGGTCTTATGAATGTCGGTAAAATGAAAATTACGTGCAAAAAGTTTAGACAATGTTCCTGGGCCTCCAAATTCATTTGTTTACATTTAAAAAGTATTAAACTGTATTGCGTGTGACGATGCGCCAACTACTGAAATATATATTTTGTAGTGAGCCGTCTGAATGATTAAATAAATGTAAGTGAATTATCTAAATTATCATTAAATTAAATCATCTATTATTTATTATTATTAATTATCTATTATCTAAATTATCCTTCATTCAGATAACTTGCTCCTCCCGATACCTAATCGATTCTGTAACACTGAAGAGGGCTGGGTACATTGGTCTTTTCTAATGTTGTTGTCTCCTAATTTCTCCGATAGTATTGTGAAAAATATGACTTATGTCGTATGCCGGGATTAGTAAAAGAAAAAGTCAGGTCTCTTATTTGACAAATTTGAAAAAATATTTATTATATTAAAAATATGTTTGGTTAAAGTTACCCTACTTTTGAAGACTAATTTTTCGGCTTGTCACAATTATTTCAAAAATTAAATTAATTTAATTGAAATTTTAAATTTGAAAATTATATATAACAAAATATTGCTTTTAAATAAATGTAAAAAAACACGAGAGGACGAAAGGCCTGCACATGCGGTAAATTTAAGGCAAAAAACTACCGATCATGGCGACAAAATAGTTAAGCACACTTTTTAGCACCCCCACGCTGTTCTACTCACTGCAATGTATATCTTTTGCCTCACCTCAGCAAGGTCCAGGGCTAATAAATCTGAGGTTACTACCCAAGGGCCCAACGCCTACGCTAATTGTAAGTCACATCCGGTACCACTCTGATGAAAACCTTCCTTATTGAACATTTATGAAACACATATTTAAAGCAGTGAATACAAATAACGCTCGCGACGTCCCTATCGGATCATAGACATACATGCTTCTTCTTGACAGCCGATAGACT
Source organism: Andricus curvator (assembly GCA_932195095.1). Classification (NCBI taxonomy): domain Eukaryota; kingdom Metazoa; phylum Arthropoda; class Insecta; order Hymenoptera; family Cynipidae; genus Andricus; species Andricus curvator. Next base: position 205,719 of record CAKNYM010051276.1, on the reverse strand, counting down.
TGAGGTTTAAAGGTATAGGAATCCTAACGCAACTGACTGGGATACTTCTAGAGAAGATCTCAGCAGTTTGCTGGGGCTATAATGGGCAGAATAAAGTCTATTAATCAAATACAATTTGCTGTCTATATTCTACAAAAATGTATGAACCAAGCTTATGAGGACAATTATCCTGTACGTATTAAGAAAACAGTCGAGGGATGCACCCTGGTGGAATCTTAGACTTGAGGATCTGAAAAAGGATACTCGACGCCCTTTTAACAGGGCTAACAAGAATGTGAATTGGGACTTGTACAGGGCAACCTTAGCAAGATATAATAATGAGATACAAAATGCCATAAGGGACTCATAAAAGGGGTATTGCCAGGGAATCGAGAATATACCTGATAGTGCTAGACTCCAGAAAGGGGGCGGCCCATGTGTCATACTCCACAGGAAGAACAACTTTTAGAGCCAGGATGGAAGATTTGAAAGTAGCCAGCCGTATTGTCACTTATTCAAAAATTATATGGGTAGTTATGCAATTTAAACCACTTAAAGCTACAAGAGATGATAAAATATTCCCTGCATTAATTCAAGAAGGATTTCAGTCCTTGGTAAGTCCATGGAGGAAGGTTAAGACAATCTTCATTCCAAAGCCGGGTAAGGATACCGACTATGAGGTAAAATCCTTTGCACCGATCGGCTTGACCTCGTTCATGCTGAAAACATTAGAAAAATTAGTGGACTTTACATGAAATAGGAAATCCTAACGGAAAACCTGTCTATAGGAATCAATTTGCCTCTTTAAAAAGCAGATCTACTGTAGACGCTGTCTATCCGTTTACCTCCCACATTAATAATACAGTGCAGAAAGATGAAGTAGCACTCCATGTTCAAAAGCTGAACGGTACATACTTCACTACATGGTAATGAAGTGAAGGCCAACGTTTTAAGGGGATGTCCATAGTGAGTTCTTTCATCCACCCAGTGGGCGCTCGTCATTGACTACCTAATTCAGGTTTTAAACGAATCGGGTTTTTACATTCAAGGCTACGTAGACGACCTGACGATCCTGGTAACAGGGAAGTATGATGGCAACTTAGTGGAATTCATGAGTCAGGGCTCAACAGAGTAGAGCGATGGTGCAGGGACCGTTGTTTATCCGTTACCGCGGACAAGACGGAATATATGCATTTTTGGATGTCGCTCGTCCCACCTCTGCTCACCAAACATATAGGGTGATACCACTCCTTACTATTCATTCGTGGTCTGTGGCGAATATAAGAATTACTGACTTGAAGTGCATCACGTTCTAGAGTTCGCGCAAGACGCTAATGTAGGCTCGGGAATAGCGAGCTCCCATTGGTTCTTTCCAACTCTCAATAGTTTAAAAAGTATTGATCGTACAACATTGTGTCATAGTAGTTTTTTGTTCAGTTTTGTACAAGAAATGTGTATGTAAAAGGAATATGATGAGTTCAGGATCACCCTGTATAATACAAGACAGAAACGCGTAAAAAAATAAAATCCATGAACCTCAGATTCAAATAAATCACCCAGAAAAAGAGAAACATCACTTTCTTACATATTTAATAGATGTAAATGAAGATAGTAGCGAACGGTTGCGCGGCCTCAGCTCCGGGGGAGCATCCGGTTACTCATCGTAGAATTACACGAAAACAAACCAAAATGACATCCTGGAATTAGACTTTTTTATAGGAAAAAATCTCAGCCTTATTACTAGACTATTAAAAAAAATTAAATGGGTCAAAATGTGAGAAAAAGTCAAATTTATTTTTATTTTCGAAAATGGAGGTCAAATTTCGACTTTTTTAAAATGGTAATAATCAGTAATAATACGTTTGAAGAAGAGACTTCCTATCAAAAAACTTAGCAAATATTTATCGAAACGAAACATTTTTTTTGTACTAACAAGGAATGTACCCGAGGTGTACTTCACCGATTTTTTTCATTTCTAGTATGTTGTAGTATATAAAAAAGTAGACACGTATTTTTTTTACGTGCCAATTGAACCATTTAAGGGGTGAAAATCACCCTTAAAGTTGACCCCCAAAAACAGTTTTTCTTTAATGTCTCAAAAACGAACCGGAATTTTTTAACCAAACAAAGTCAGATTATTTCTTACAAAAAAAACACTTATTGCGAAATATTTTTTACACCGAGGGGCTGCAATCCTTATTTTTTACAAGGATGAATGTGATTTTTTTTCACATTTTTTGTATACAGAAATTTTCAAATTAGTTAAATTTCACTGTATATTGTACTGTTATTAAGAAACGTAAAAATTAAAGATGACATGTTTCGGGTTTTTGAAAAAAAAATCAATTGCAAGGGGTGATTTACCCCTACAGTTAATTTGTTGCTTCCCGAGGTGTACCTCACCGATTTTATTTATGTTATAATATGTTGTAGAACGTACGAAATGGTAGACACGTATTTTTTTACTTGCCAATTCGGCCATTTAAGGGGTGAAAAGCACCCTTAAAGTTGCCCCCCCCTCAAATTTTCGTTAATGTCGCAAAAACGAATCGAAAGTTTTTAACCAAACAAACGTCAGATTATTTATTAGAAAAAAACGCTCATTGCGAAATATTTTCTACACCGAGGGGCTGCAACCCTTATTTTTTACAAGGGTGAATGTGATTTCTTTTCACATTTTTTTATACAGAAATGTGGAAATCAGCTGAATTTCACTGTATATTGTACTGTTATTAAGAAAAGTAAAAATTGAAGTTAACATGTTACGGCGTTTTCGAAGAAAATTAATTGCAAAGGGTGATTTATCCCTACAGTTAATTTAATGCTTTTTGGTGGTATGGAAAATTAATCACAACATACGTTCAAAATTTTAATCTTGGAACGCTTATTCTGACATATTTTTTGGATTAAAAAAGAAATAACATAAGCACCATAATTTTTAGGAGGGTTGACTACCCCCATGAAAATGATCATTATTAGATAGTGAATAAAAGCAGTTTTTTCACATTTAGTTATAGACTGATATTTCACTGATATAATATGTCAATTTTTTACTATGGCACAGTCAACTAGTCCACAGTATTTAAAACCACCTCATTTTTCTGGTCTCATCCCTAAAATTTCCGTTTTAGTTTAAATGTAACGAAATATTATTTATTGAACAATGTTTCAAAGTTGTATACTTCACTGAAAAAATCTGCATTTTAACGGTTATGTTCGAATTCGGCCATTTAAGGGGTGAACCCCGCTTTTAACCTCTTCTGACCGGTGTCCACATATGTGGACAGATATTGAATTTACAATTGTGATGTGCCCTAATTTTTTTTATGAAACCGTACCAGCATTAACTTCTGCAAATGAAATACTACGAGGATCAATAGCGTTCTTTAATCAAAAATTAATTTTTGCCTCTCATAATTGAAATCAGAAGAAAGCAAAATGTGTCACGTGCGTTATTAAATAAAAAGAGCGTAAAAAAACATTTATTAATTTGAAAAATGCCGTATTATAGAATTTTGATAGTGTTTGAGCAGGCGAAACATTTACCGCAAGGCCAATGTCAAAAAGGCCAATCTTAAGCATTCGCAGGATAATTCATGTTTGTCCACGTATGTGCACACTAGTCCTTCATGCAACTACGTCAGAAGAGAATCGGTTGCTTCAGGAATTTGTGGGGTGAAATCAAAAAATGAGGTTCAAAATGAAATTTGGAACGCAATTATGTACAGATTTCAGATTTTACTTTTTGAAAAATTCAGGACAATTTTTTTCTTATACTTGGCGTCACTGAGATTCAATGCACGGGGGTATATGAAAGAAAAAACAAATGTTAACTTGTACAGTTAATTGTTATAAACAAATTGCAAACACAAATAATCGACATTCGGAATTATTCTTTTTCAGAGTGTATTTATGCTTTGAAGTTGCTTGCTTTTATCATTAGGATGATAGCTGGCCAGTATGTTATTAATTAACTCTAGAAACAAATTATACAAACAAATGTATATCGCAGACATTTATAGCAGTGGTCGGCAAACTACTGCCGCGCGGCAGCCTTAGCTGCCGTGGCGGGTCGAGTCAAAATCTCGTGGCAGTACCTGCCGCCGCCATAAAGGTCCAACCCGCCACGGATGCTTCTTTTGTTAAGCGGTTCGAGTAACGGGGATTAAAATTCAAAACTAAAAATTCTTAAATTTCAAAATTAACAATTTGAAAATTTTAAATTCGAAATCTGTGGATTTTTGCGATCAAAAAGAATCTAAGAAACGTCTCAAAACCCAAAAATTTAATGAACAATAACACTTTTAGTTTACATTCAATTTTCATTATTAGAAACGTTTTAATTTCCAAAATTAGCGTAGAATGGCATTGTATGAGCTTATAAAATTCTTTTAATATTCGATCTTCTTATAAAGAAAATATAAAATTACTTTTCATACAGGAATATGAAAAAAACATTTTTAGTTAAAAAATGAGGAATTTGAAACAACAAAATTTTAAATTTGTTATTTTTACGACTACATGACAATGTAAAATCTTTTCTTAAGAGAATAAAAATCAATTAACGATAAATACCTAATTTTGGAATTTAATTTTCATTGTAAGAACATTTTTAATTTACAAACTGAGTGTCCAATGGCATTTTATTGAGTAATTTTAATATTCGATACTTTTGTATGAAAATATAAAATATTTCTCATACTTTTCGCATGAGAATGTGAAGACAAGATTTTCAGTTTTAAAATTGGCAATTTGAAACTTTGAAATTCAAACTCTGTGCTTTTTATGATTGCAAGTACCTGTAATTAATAATATGATTGATCCGATAGGGCGAAAATGGAAAAAAGGAGAGGATAAGGCAAGAAAGAAAGAAGGGGGTGCAAAGTATTAACGAAGTGCACGCAATATTCAAACATTGTACTCTAAATATTAATTATTTTACAATGACCCAATGAGAAACGAAGTCAGTCACTGATTCACTCACCTAGTTCTTAATTAATTGCAATATTTGAACTTATACTTTAAATCTGAATTAGTTAAAAATTGCTAAATAAAATATAAAATGAGTCAGTGATACAGTCACCTAATATTTAATTAATTATTAGTTAAACTGCCATTTGTTAAATTCTCTTAAAAATTTAATATTTAGAGAGTATGACTGATCCGAAAGGGTCCGAAAGGCTCTCTTACTTACAAATATTGGTCTGAAAAAATGAACAGAAGAATAGCGCACTTCAATAAATTGGATTTATTGATAATATTAGTCAATTTTTTAAGTTAGTTTAAAAGTAACCGTTAATAACATTTTTAATATTTCAAAACATTGACTTTTAACTTCCCAAGAACAACTTTAGATGTGTGTAATCGAAAAAAAGGTACAGGTTCCGAATTAAAAACTTTTAAATCGCTAATATAAGAATTAAAAAAAAAATTGATTGCTAACTTTTTATTCCCATTGAGTACTCCGTCTCACAATGAACCCCGGCCGAGAAAAGCTAATACAACCGAACCCTACGCAGGAGAACCATAGCGTTGACGAACAAAGCCCGGCAGGCGAAAAAAATTTCTTGGGCCAACCCTGCCCTGACCTGAAAAGCGAGCAAAAAGTTTGCCGACCACTGATTTATAGGCAGAAATAAATTGTTTTTTCTGCTAGACTTGTTGTAGTTATATTACCAACGATGTTTTCTGACAAAATTCTGACATTCATGAATTTTTGTTTATTTTCTAAACAAATGTATATCGCAGACATTTATAGGCAGAAAGAAATTGTTTTTCTTTTAGACTTGTTGTAGTTATATTATCAATGATGTTTTCTAAAAAAATTTTGCCATTCACCGATTTTTTTTACTTTATTAACAAATTAAATAAACAAATGCACATTTTGGGCGTTTACAGTCTATAATGAATTGGTTTTTTTTCTAGTCATATAGGAATTATATTGCCAATGATGTTTTTTGAACAACTTTTGCCATTGATCAATTTTTGTTTATTTTAGAAACAAATTATATAAACAAATGCACATTTTAGGCGTTTGCAGTATACAACAAATTGTTTTTTTTTCTAGCCACATGGGAATTATATTGCCAATGATGTTTTCTGAACAAATTTTGCTATTCATGAACTTTTGTTTATTTTCTAAACAAATTATATAAACAAATGTACATCGCAGACATTTATAGGCACAAAGAAATAGTTTTTTCTCCTAGACTTGTTGTAGTTACATTACCAGTGATTTTTTCTCAAAAAATGTTGCCATTCATCGATTTTTTTTATTTTATTAACAAATTATATAAACAAATGCACATTGTAGTCGTTTATAGTTCGAAAGAAAATTTTTTTTCTTCTAGTCTTATGGGATTTATATTGCCAATGATGTTTTCTGACCAAAATGTTGCCATTCATGAATGTTTATTTATTTTAGAAAGAATTTCACTCATGAATAAATATACGAAATTTCAATTCCTTTATAAAATTAACAGTAGTATTTGCATACTTGTTAATTGTAACTTGAAAATGTCTATTTGTATTATTGTTCTACTACAATGCATGAAACTTGTAATTTTCATGAAATATGTTGTAAGCTTGTAACAAAAACTTTTGAAAATGTTTGTATTATTATAAACAAGCACATACGACATGTAATATCATCAGGCGATTATATATAAATGGTTACAATTATCGTTGAAAACAAAAACGCATATGAACAGGGTGTCCAGCGTGTGGGAAAAGCGGGAATTGTACGGGAATTTTATTTGTGCGGGAAATGTACGCGATTTTTTATTTTTACGCGGGAATTTTGTATGTACCTTAAAATGATTTGATTATGTAGACAGAAGTTCTGGTGTATTTGTTAATTTTCAAATATTGCGCGCCATTAAACTACGTATGCGTGTGTTACGTCTAATAATGAGACTCCGATGCTGTTTCGAAGTCGAAAATCAAACAAACCTCTCTTGCTATCTCCACACGTTAGAAAAAGAGGTTCGTTCGACTTTCCACACGGTATCGGAATCCCACTGCTGGGCTTGTCCTGCCCTCTCGTGGTTGAATTTTGTTGCGATGTTCACTACACATAGAACAATAACAAATTTGCAAATGGTCGGACTGTGATAATAAGTTGTTCATTCAGACCATTCAGACGTTTACAAGATCCCGCTTGATTTAGGTAAGTAAATTTATATAAACTTTCTACAAACTATATAACGTGGTAAGAAAGAGATATAATTGACTGCTGAAATGTGCGAAATTGTGACTTCCGTTTTGTTAAGATCTAATTGTAAGCGTGAAACGATAAACTTATTATCTTTTATGCACCACATGCCAACTAACATAAGCTTTTAGAAGCCATGATAATCGAACTGTCTGGTATTTTTTAATTAAGAAATACATAATTGGATTTTTAATTTTTCGTTCTCATTGCATGAGTTTAATGTGACTTTATAAGTTCTAACCTATAAATTTGGGTATCGAAATATTTATGAATGCCTAAAAACGCTAAATAAAGTCAATCACAAACAATGCTCGGAACGGGTTAATCTTTAGTAACCTAGTTACTTTTTTGATCCGCAGTTACTAAAAAGTTACTGATTTTATGAAAACGTTACTTTTGGTTACATTTTTTGCCCGAAATGACGAAATGAATTAATTCATTAATCGTATTATTTCAGAACTTGTGAAAAATATAAAAACTCACATTTTTTCAGTAAATTTGGCACTTTAGAGCCGGAAAAACCTGATCAAAATTGCAATTTAGCTAAAATTTCTAGTTTTTAATTTAAAATTTTAATCTTTTTCTTGAAATGTCGAACTATGTATTATATTTTTCAATGAGAATTTATCTTCTTTGGTTGAAATTCGGTTAAACGTTGAACAATTCTTGTAAAAACTTCATTTTTTGGTTGCTTGAGCAGTTCCGAGCCCTGGTCACAATTTTATTTTCTAACTTAAAAATTGAGCGTGATAAAACACGATTGATTGATCAAATAAATTCATATTTCGCGATTTAATTATTTATTTTTTAGTCAATAATGATTTTTTATTTCATAAAAAAAATCAACAAAATATTCTTCCATACTGATTTATCATTAACTTAATTTTTCATTTGTGAAAATCCTGTTCACGATCACATCTACGAATTTTGTTCTCTTTTTGGGCAGTGAAAAACTTTCATGTACTTAATCCGACAAAATCTGTTGTTTCCTACCCAAATTTATCAGGAATAATAGCAAAACATCAATCTTGTTATAAGATAAAACTAAAAAGGATATCCTATTGTGCATAATATAGTATTTTAAAATTTTAATTCTTAGATGCTTTCAAATCTTAAAAAAAACTAAGAGAATTTTTGTAAACTTTCCACTTGATTTTTTAGTCAGTAGTAACAGGCAATAAAAGTATTTCTATCTTAATTTCAAAGAAAAAATAATTATTTTTCTTTCTGAACAAGACAAGCAGTAATTTTGTTACAATGCGCTAGATGTTCTCTTAAAACAATGTTCAAATAATAGGAGTATCCTTATCTTATATTTATTTTGTTTATTTACAGTACTTTTTCTGATGGCGAAAAGAAGTACTCGCGGCAAGACATCGTATTTACCAAAATGGGAGGAAAGTTTCTCTTGGGTGACACCTCATCCAAAGGACGTTTATTCAGCAATTTGCAAAATATGTGGAATGGAGTTTGCTATTTCAAGTATGGGGAGACAAGCCCTCCAAAGTCACAGCGAAGGAAAGAAGCATAAAGAACGTCTTAATGCAATTCAAAAAAGTCTGCCCATTCAGTTTATATCATCTTCGTCTACATTGAAGAAAACGTGCGGATCCATCATTGATGAAACACCATCTGCACCAGCGACACACGGATTAAAAGACGTACCATCAGCTGTATCAAATGCTTCACAAAATGCTACCCTGTCTGAATCGCGAACAGCAATGTCTCTTACTCCCGCGCGAAAAGAGGTCATTGAATCATACATGACGGCGGAAGATGTTACACGACAGCCGAAACAATTTGGTATTTACATACCATAATGTCGCAGAACTCTGTAAGGCACGCAGCAAGTGCAACTGACATGTTTAAACTGATGTTTGCAGACAGAAAAATTGCACAAAAAATGCAATTACAAAAGTCGAAAATACTGTATGTTACAGTTTATGGTCTAGGTCCGCTTTTTCCAAAAGATCTTGAAACTGTTGTCAAGCCCTGTCTATTTCTATTTTATGTAATATGCTTTGATGAAGCCATGAAGAAATTTGCACAACAACAACAAATGGACATAATGTTGCGTTTTTGGGATTCTACAGTCCAGCAAGTCAAATCTAGATATTTTACGTCAGTTTTTCTAGACAGTCCTACAGCAGAAGATCTTCTTAAGGGGTTATGGCTGAATGGTATCTAAATAAAATTCTTCAAGTATCTATGGATGGACCTAATGTCAACTTTAAATTCATAAGACTTCTGGAAAATGACATAAAAGAAGGTCCAAATGATCTTAATTTTCTCGATATTGGCTATTGTGGAATTGACTCGTGTCATGGCAGTTTTAAAACAGGGATACAGGCAACTGGATGGGAATAGGGTCATCCACTAATTTTTTTTTATTTTTGCATATTAAAGTGTATGCTCTAAAATCACTAATAATACCAGCATACTGCAAAAAAAACTTTTTTTCGATTTTATATTTTAAAAAGAAAAATTTGTACACATTTAAAATTCCTATTACTGTCGCGCCCATTCCGCCATCTTGATGTGACGTAGATAGCCGCCAAACACTTGTAAATAAGCCGGGCGATTCACGCTTATTTCATAAAAATGCAAAAAAATCAGCACTACCATTGGTGTTTTGTGCCTCCATGCAAGAACACGTTTGTCAAAAATTCAGGAAAATTATTCATATCTACACCCAAAGGTGAGGAACGAAAAAAATGGTACAAAATTGTTTGTCGTGGCATGTGCCCTACCACATCTTTAACGTCAACAATATATTGTTGCGAAGATCATTTCAACATAAGCAAATATTTTTATTTAAAACAGGAAACTATAAAATATGCTTTTTTGATAACATAAAACCCGTACTATACTGATATTCAACAGTATTGTATATATGGGATGCCGGGACGTATGTGCACTTTAACCTTAAAATCAAATTGTTTATTTGCGCAACAAGTATTATAAAATTATATATTTTTTAACTTTGGAATCATGCTGCTATTTAAAAAAATAGTGTACAACTAAAGAGCGAATATATATTTAATTCTTATATTTTATCAAGTGCAAAATCAAAGTATTGAATTTTGAGGTTAAAGGTCGCTTTATGTCAACATCTATAGTCGAATATTTCGTTTCCTTTCTATTTATTTTATTTAAACTAAAATAAATACGATATTATAATCTTGATAAAATAATAAACTTTAAATTCGATTATACAATACACCGGTTTGAATATTCAAAACGGTTTGAATACTTTTTCGCTTTCACTCCTCTAGTCTCAGCAACATTGAAACTGGAGCACTTCGCACAGAAATCACTTATCAGAAGTGTACTCACTTTTGGCAAATTATCCGAACTGGCTTTAACGTATCCAGGCATATTGATACTTCATAAAAATAAACCCTTTTTGCCAAAAAACCTTGATAATTAATTATTTCTATTGTTTTTATCAAACTGACCATGTATTTTCTTCGGTTTTGACGGCGCGTGACGTCACACCACGTGTTTCGAGCCGTGAGGGCGCCACATGTTTTCTTTTATAAATCGACATTTACGCTGGATATTTTATCACTTTTTAATAAATTATTATAAATTATTAAATAAACTAAATTAAGTTTTAATTTCACATTTTAATTCTTTGGCAGTCAAAGTTTATAAAAAAACTCAACTATAAGGCAAACAAAATTTTTATGGATGACCCTATTATCTTCGTTTTTTCGATCACTACATTATATCTTCCAAGATTCACCTGCTCGTCGAGGAGATTATACCAGAATTACGTGTGTTATCGTACATCCATTGAAGTTTCTAGCTACAAAATGGCTTGAGAATGTTCCAGTAGTTCAGAGAGCTAGAAGCATTATGCTAAATATTATAAAGTACGTCGAACAAGTACAGAGTAGGCCTAAGAGCCAGCAGCCTAAATGCAAAAGCTTCCAGATTGTTGCGGAGACTATTAAGGATGATATGCTGCCAGCTAAATTGGCGTTCTTTGAGAATTTGGCGGAAAGTATTACGCCATTTTTGACCGAATTTCAGTCTGACGCACCTTGGAACACTATGGCTCGCTTCATAAAAAAGGATGTATTAGATAACGAGAGACTTGATGAAATTAACGTAATGGATTAAAAGAATCTTCTGACAGCTAAGGAAATTGAGCTGGGCTTCGGTACTGGAAAAGCAATAGCAGGTTGTAAGAATAAGACCAAAAAAGATATTCTCCATTTTCGCCAGGAATGTAGAATTTGTTTACAGTTTTTTTATTTTAAAGCTTATGGAACGATCTCAATTGAAGTATTCAATGACAAAAAACATCATGTGCTTAAATCCGGAAATAATAGCTTCTGTTGAAGGTAGTACTACGTACTTGAACCGTTGTCTTGAAAAAATCGTCAATTCTAACTTGATGACTGGAAGTATTGCCGATTGCATCCAAAGAGAGTATTCCGACTTTTGCAGTCAGGAATATGTTAAAGAAGAAATGCGATTATATTCTCGACGTGAAAAGCGGTTGGGTATTTTTTGCATGGAATTATTATGTAAACACTGCAAATGGGAAAACTTAAAGAATTTCGCTAAAATGATTCTTATTCTGTCTCATGGTAATGCCTTTTTAGAACGAGGCTTTTCTGTTAATAAGGAAATGATCGTAGTAAATCAAAATGAAAGATCACTCATTGCTCAGCGAATAATGTTTGATTCCGTATCAGCCAAAGGCGGAATTAAAAATCTTGATATATCAAAAAAAATGTTGCAATCTGCGAAAAACGCACACAGTATGTACAAAGAGGCCCTCGCAAAGAACAGAAAGCTTAAGGAAGCTGAGAAAAAAGCAGCTGAAGAAAAGAAAGCCAAACAACGCGAAGTTCAAGCTTTACAGGCTAAGAAACGTAAACTTGAAGAAGAAAGAAAAATCCTTGCATCAGAAATAGAAACTAAGAAGAAAGACCTAAAGAGATAGTTTGTTTTTTAATTAGGTGAATTTTGTTTTAATTTTTAAAGTTAAAGCAATTTTATAATAAGAAGTTTATTTAGTTTTCTTTGTCATAAACTAAAAGCTTATTAGCAAAAGTTGGTTAAATATATGCAATTGTTGTACACTTGGTACCTAAGTCGATCCAAAGAATTATATTATTTAATCGCTTTAACTTGTCAACGAAAAACAGAGAATAAAACTTGTATTATAAAAGTTTCATTTTTATACTTTCATTTTAGAGTTTTATTAGGAGTATATTTTATGTTTATAAGAAGTCTCATTTTTAAAGGAGCATACCATAAAGCAATTTTTAAGTCTGATATATGTACGGGAATTTTGAAGAAGTCTGCGGGAAATGTACGGGAATTTTATCACGCGTCTTCACTGGACACCCTGATGAATAATATAACGTATGACGTGATCTTCTTACCTAGTTGTCAGTTACAGTTTTGGAGTCGAAGAGGAATAAAAAAATGTAGGATGTGAAATTATTCAATATTTGTAAAATTCGATTGTGTAAAGTTATAGTTATAGTTATAGCCAACGGCCATACCACGCTGAAAAACCCAGTTCTCGTCAGATCACTGAAGTTAAGCAGCGTTGGACGCGGTTAGTACTTGGATGGGTGACCATTCAAGAATACTGACATGAGTGCTGTTGGCACATCGTGGGTGTGGTGAGCCCACACTTGTAGTTATTTATAACTACAAGAAAAACCTAGAAACACTACCCGAATCGGTTAGTGTCACGCCTACCCTGAAAGGGAAATGGTTTAATGGTATATATATAGTAATGAAATTTAAAAAAACACTGTAACTACTTAATTTTGGTAAGTTGAATTTTAAAAAATTGTGTCTGAGATCAAGTACAAGCGACTTGCGCTCTGAGTTGTCCAACACTGACACTCGTTACACACATTTAAGCATAGGAGGTAAACACAAGCGTAACGTAGAGAGATATAGATGTTATGTGATACGACTAGAGTAAAGATTTTTTTGAATCGTTTTGAGTTCCAGAACCAATGATATGATGTTTTTAGATGTTGAAAAACATTATTTGTTTTCAATGACGATAATGGTGAAATAATTTTTTGTAATATTTTTGCATAAAGATTACGGAAAAATTTCAAAAATTCCAAAATTAAGTAGTTACAGTGTTTTTTAAAATTTCATTACTATAACTTTACACAATGAAAAACAATAAAAAAATATAATAAAAGCCATCATTAGAAATCTAAAGCACATAATGTTATTGAAACTCATACTAACCTCCAAATTAAGGTAACATAATATTTACAAATAAAAACTAGATAAAAATTGAAAAATGTTCTTATAATAATACCTAAAAAAAATATTTTTCTTGGATAACAAATTCCGAGAATTTGCTTTTCACAGTAATTTTTGCAATAGACAATTTGAACATAATTTAAAGAATTTCAAACTCTCAATGCTGAATCTACTGATCAAGGATGTTTCAAATCATGTTAATTTTTTCAAATTAATAATTTACAGAATTAGAAGTGAATTAGAAGTATGTTTACAACAAGATAAAATCATTGATCTTTTTAAACATCAGATTTTCCTTAATCGAAGATTTTTAAACAATGATAAAAAACATGAGAACAAATTTTCTATTTTGATTGATCAAGAAACTAATGTTCAAGAGAAAAATTTAAATTTACACGAGATTTTTGAAGAAGATAGGGATCCGTGGTTTGTAAATTTGGCAGATATTCAAATTCCTGATTCAGTTACAGATATTCTCAGATTAGGTAAATGTTTTAGTAACCATGTGATAAAAGTAAATCGAAACAAATGATCGTAAAATTTCTGAAGGTTTCATGATAACGAAAGGTTTCCTTAAAAAAAAAACCCTGATATAATTTGCATGAATGCTGATAAAGGCAATATGGCAGTTTGTATGAAGAAATCAAATTATATTAGGGATATGGAAGATTTACTTTCCAATCGTGATAACTTTGATTTCTTGAATGAAAATCCGTTAAAACAATTAAGAAGAGACACTCAAGATTCTAGACAATTGGAGAAAGAAAGGACTTTTAGGAAAGGATATAACATGGACTGATATAAATACCGAAGACACAGTTCTTGCAAGATGTTATGGTTTGAGAAAGATTCATAAATATGGCTATCCTTTGAGAATGGTTATTTCAGGGATGCCAGTCCATCCCCTTTTTTCCCTAATCCCCTTTTTCCCCCTTTTCCCCCCTTAAATTTGAAAAATCCCCTTAAATCCCTAAAATCGAGAATTTTGACCCAATTTCTCCCTTTTTTTCACAATGTTTAGATTCATTTTTGTAAGAATGATCACATAGTTTCAAGACATTCAAAAACACGCGCCACAATTAATATACGCGGGCGCAATAAAATTCGCATACCTCTTATTGGATGTGATATATTCGCGTGCGTAAACTTTTTAGAACTGTGATTGGTTATTTTAGTAAGGAGTAATTATGATTGATTGCCAACGTGTGTCTGTGGGAATATTGCGGAAAATATATATAAGAACAAGGAAGAAGTCTCGCGAAAAATATTAGAGGTTAAATTGCAATGTAAGAACGAGTATTAGAAACGTGTTTTGGGTTTTGAGGTACCACTGTAAAACAATTCGGAAATTTTCCCACTAATTTTGTACATAAAATTTCCAACTTTGGGTAGGAAAAATTATTTTCCTAAAAAAGTTGGACATTTTCCCAATAATTGGGAAAATTTTCCTTTTGGAATGGAAATATTTCGATCGGTTTGGGAAATTTTATATAAATGTTTGGGAATGAAAAATTCCTACAATATTTGGGAAATTTTCCCAATTTATACTCAGAAAAATTCTCACTTCCATAGGAAATATTCTATTTGCCATTGGAAAATTTGCACATAAGTTCAGGAAAAAGAAAATCCCATACTATTTAGAAAATTTGTCAATTTCAGGAGTAATTCTACAAAACGTTTTCTAGGAAAAATTTCTAGTACTACGTAAGAAAAAATTTCTTCCATATAAATAAGCAATTTTTCTCAAATTCGATTTTTTTCAGATAATATTCCTTGTTTACTTGCATTGAAGTACATTTTTCACAGGCAAACATGTAATTATTAAATTGCATATAATTATTAATACATTTGAAAATTTGTAATTACGATTCGTAAAAATATTACGTTATACAACATTTTTGAGTAAGGCAGAAATATTACGTACAGTTTTAATTTTTGCGTCAAAAAATTAATGTAATAATTGTTTGAAACTTTTCTCCAAAAAACCTTTCAGGTTTTTCTTTATAAAACGACATTTAGTGTCACATTAATTTGAAGTATAATTATTTTTTACAATTACACACGCTTCGAAAGAGCAAATCACAGATTCTATATAATGAAAAAGCATGTATTATTACAGTAATTTAAAGTGAAATACATTTTTTTTTTTGAAAATTA
The DNA here is from genome assembly GCA_932195095.1 of Andricus curvator. Classification (NCBI taxonomy): domain Eukaryota; kingdom Metazoa; phylum Arthropoda; class Insecta; order Hymenoptera; family Cynipidae; genus Andricus; species Andricus curvator. The sequence goes on along the minus strand of CAKNYM010051276.1, from coordinate 190,109 downwards.
CACGCTCCGAAAGAGCAAATTATAGATTCTTTATTATAAAAAAGCTTTCATCATTACACTAATTAGAAGTGGAAATATTGTTGATAATTAAACGTTCCTAAAGAGCGTCTTACAGTTTATTTATAATAAACAACATTCAGTATTACATTAATTGAAAACAAATATTATTTCACATTTTTCGTGGAATCATCAAAAATTTCGTTTGTGTAAAATCTGCAGCAAAATTTTTATCCAAAACATTTGGTTAAATTAAGCAAATATTTGCTATATTCAACAAAATTAGGTTTTAAAAGACTATAGCCGTCTTTTTGGGCCTCCATCTGTATTCATGTAGCAATATACCTACAGTGAAACTTCTATAATTAGAACCGCCGATAATTCGAATTTCCGATAATTCGAAGCTTCTTGTTGGCTCCTGCCAAAATTCCTATTCTTTCAATGTTAAAAATATTCTATAATTCGAAGTTTTCGTTAATTCGAATAAAATTTGACATCCCGCGAGAGTTTATAGTTTCTATAATTCGAAGTACAAGAGCTTTCATTTGCGAAACTCAAAGAAGGTCTATACCAATTGCCATACAAAATATAGTATTTATTAATGTATTTTCACTCCCCTTACACTTTAAAAAAATCCCCTTTTTCCCCAAAAAATCCCCTTTTTTCCCTAAATTTGAACAACTGAACCGCTGGCATCCCTGTAATATTTCAACTATTAATACTCCCACGAAATTTTTAGAACAAAACTTAATTTGATACTTAAAGACTCCATTACAACTTCAAAATACAATATTAAAAATAGCTGGGAATTACAAAAAATTATTATTAAAAACACTGTTCCTGATGACGATGTAATGATTTCTTTGGATGTTGTTGCAATGTTTCCAAGTATACCCCTTGAATTAGTGAAACAGGCAATTTTAAATAGATGGGACAATATAAAAACACGTACTCGATTAAGTCAAAAAGATTTTATTAAAGGAATAGTTTTTATTATGAACTCAACTAATTTTAGATTCAATGGATCTTTTTATAGACAAATGTTTTATACTCCCATAGCTTCAGTCGTTTCTCCGATTTTAGCAGAAATAGTTATGGAAGATTTGGAGGTCTTTGCTTTCAAGAAGCTAGATTTTGTTTTGCCCTTTTACACAAAAGTGATGTTCGTTTGGGACGTTGTTATAAGAGTGTTCTTGCTAGACATACGAGAGGGTTTTGTTGATGTTGACCATGAGTTTGACTGGGATCATGTTGAAATTTTACATAGTGAAAGTAATGAGAGAAAGAGAGAATTCATGGAAATGCTTTATATTAAAAAACAAAATAAGTTGTCTATTAATTTGAAAAATGATTTGGATAAATTAAACAAAAGTTATTCTAGTATGATTAATTACATTTAGCGATAGGTTTCCATGAATCTTGACTTTCTCTTATTTCTTGTTTGTTCATAACGGATTTTGCCTTTTGACCCACACTTAGATCTCAGGTATCGAGGAGGTAGCGTCGTAGTTTCGTCGCTGTTCCCACCTGCTCTAATTTTTCTTACCATGATAAGGGTGCTGTATGAGCACCGAAACGTTGGTAAATATTATAAATGCTTTCGTATTGTGATTTGACAATAATAAAAATAAAAAGGACGAAAGAAATAAAAAAGAAAAGAAAGGGGATTTGGTTTGTTGCCTTCTCATTTTTCTTTCCTCTTCTTTATTTTTGTCCAAAGAAACAAATTTTTTTGTTTTTAGGAATTGCAATACGAGCATTTTGTGGTGGTTGTCCAAATTTGATCGTTAGATTCTTGTTTTATTTTCGGGAATTCTACACATTAACTTGAGTATTGAACGTGAAATGGGATTTCGAATTTGATTTTAATCTAATTTAAAATTCTTAAATTTCAATTATGAATATCATATATTCCATTCTAGTTCCAACACTGGCAATCGAATTTTACAAATTTGACTAATTTCGCATCGTACATGTTTTTAATCCTCTTCGACTCCAAAATTGTAACTAACAACTAGGTAAGAAGATCACGTTATACGTTATATTATTCATATGCGTTTTTGTTTTTAACGATAATTGTAACCGTTTATAGATAATCGCCTGATGAGGATAGCGGTCTGCTATCAAAATGTTGCGTTATAAATACTAACCTTAAGAAAGTCTGGAAGAGTCGTTAAAAATATAACCATATAACTCCATATAACTTAAATATATACTAGTTTTTAATAAATAAAATAATTTAAGTCACATTTTTTTTCGAACTTTTCATTCCATAAAGGACTAGTGTCCACATATGTGGACATGCATCTACGTACGAAAATATGTACACGAAACGATATATGCCTGTATATTTCATGTTTTTAGGACAAAAAAAATAGTTCTATGGATTTTTTTATTCGTGCCTTCATGGTGTCGGTCAGAAGAGTTTAAACTTGACACCCAAAAACAAAAGTTAACTTATTCCTTAGAAAAAGACACTCCTCGGGACATGTCTTTTGTATTAAAATTTAAATGAATTTACTCATGAATGTACTGAAAAAAGCGCAGCTTACATTAAAATTTAAAACGTATTTTGTGATTAATTTTCCAACATGAGTAAATTAATTTTATGGATAAATCACCCCTTGCAATTAACTATTTTCGAAAATCCTGAATCATGTCAACTTTAATTTTTAATTTTTTCAATAACAGTACAATATATAGTGAAATTCGGCTGATTTGTAAGTTTCTGTATAAAAAAAATGTTTGTTTGTTTAAAAAATTCCGATTCGTTTTTGAGATGTTAAAGAAAAAATGTTTTTGGGGGTAAACTTTAAGGGTGGTTATCACCCCTTAAATCGACGAATTAGCAAAAAATACGTGTCTACTACTTTTTTGTGTACTAAAACATATTACAGAATGAAAAAAATCGGTGATGTACACCTCGGGTACTTTCTTTGTAAGTGCCATCCGATAGAACTCCAATAGGTGAAACTTTGAGCCCGATCGGACGACTTCGTTTTTTAGAAATTATGCCCCATATCCAGATAGTTCCAGAAAATATATTCGCGGCGAGGGGTTGACAACTCGTGAAGTCAGGTGTACACCTTCGCTGAAGTCACTGGCGTGAATTCTCTTGAATTCACATGAAGTCACTGAAATCACTTGAAGTCAGTGTACACTTCGTCGGTCGAGTTGTGAACCCCTCGATTCGCGGTTTTTACTTGGCGACCATTCACTACGCGAATCTTGATTTTTCCCAACAGAATTAATAATAATCGAAAACACTTATTATGGGTATTATACCCTGCAGATTTGCATATATTTCATTAAAGATATGACACGGACAAGATATTTTTGAAAAATATCAATGTATGGGAACAGCTATAGGTGTGTAAATATTTTGAAAAGTTCAATCGATTAAGTGCGTTCGTTTCTGTTTTCTGTGTGCTTTCTCCTGATAAAGTCGATTTTCCATTCAGATTTGTTTCATGTGCGTAATAGCATGAAATGTGTAAACATTCGTAGTGGTCCTGAGTTGGCACCAGACAGGTGTACCTGAGTCGGCATCTTTTTTTTGTTGCTTTTGTTGTTATTTGTGTGTTATTTTATTTTGTTGTGTTTCAATTCCATGTCACTCGTCTCTTGTTGGTTTTTTTTAGTTTGGTTGTGTTTTGACTGCATTTGCTTGTCTCTGGCGGAGGTCCTTTTATTTTCTGTGTTTTCTCATTGACTTTTCGCTGATTCTATTCTCTACATGTTTTTTCATTGTAAATAGTTTAAATTTGTCCATTTCCTCATAAAACTTCCATAACCTGCCCTTTTTCTTGCATTCGAGCGGAAAAAATTATGTAACGACTCAGGACCAGGAGGTGCCGGCTTAGGACCACCATTTTGAGAAATAGCAAAAATTGAATTCTTCACTTTGCGCTGCATTGCGACCGCAAAAATCACTCCACACTGCTCCGAACGACATAGAATTGTAGCTGAAGGATCGTGGTATCAGACCAAAGACATGAAAGCGCCATTAAACCCGGTTTACCCCCTGTTTTCGACAAAAACTCTTACTGTGCCGACTTAGAATCACTCTCCCCTATTAACATTGATATTATAAATAAAAATATAACTATAAACCGTTTTTCCATTTTTAATTTTCCTCGATATTTATCTAGCGGAGTTATGTTGAAAATAGTATACAAATCAGTTTAATAGTGTAAGCTCCAGATCATCTAAATTACTAAAAAACTCGCATTTTTTAAATTAAAAGTATAAAATGTTGAAAATGATTAATGTATCAAAATTTTGCGAGACATTATACCTAGATACTCATCTAACGGAGTTACATTGAAAATCTTATACAAATCCCTTCAATAGTGTAAGTTCCAGATGACTGAATTACACTGGGAATCCAATTTAAGTAACTCTCATTAAACTCGTTCTTAGAATTTTAGTCCTCGGCATTTTGGTGATGCGGGGACCACGGGACCGAGAGAGAGGCGTTGCTCAGTCATGCGCGACAAACAGCAGCGTAGCTACAAAGCGGGCAGTACCCTCAGCGCTTTAGTTGCGTCAGCTGTTAGAATGCTTCTAAATCCAACAGAAATGGTTCGCACGGCCCTGAATGTTTACGTTCGGAGCGAGCGAATGTTGTGTTCGACTTAAGTGATGGATTGATGAATCAAAAGTTCCTAAAAAAAAAATTTTTTGAGCCTCCTGTGACAGAAGCATACTGAAATCTTTGATTTTTATCCATATTTAATAAAGTGAAATGTCTTTATAAATAATTGATGAACCAAAATTTCCTGAAAAATGGCATTGGAGCTTCAACTAGTCAATTTATCCTGAACTTTTAAGGTGAATCGGTTGAATATTGTAGGCTACAGGTCGAATGAACTGATAAAAATGATACATTTTTCATGTTTTCTGAATCTACAATTACACAATAACAATTGCAGTGGTGTCTTATCATAGGTCCTTATGTTCTAACTTTTTTACTTCCGGTACATACAGTGTAACAATTCCTGGGTTTTCCGAAGTGATGACTGTTATAGGCAGCTCGAAGTACAATAAATTTTTGCTGTAAGAAAAGTTTCAATTGTAACAATTTTCAAGAAGAAACTCAGCCAAAATTCAAACAATTAAAAATTCTTTCCTATTTCGGAAAAGATAGATTTTAAACAAAAACATTCCTTTTTTGCGTATTTTTCGTCTTTTTTTCTGTTACTCTTATTTATTGAAATACATTTTTGGCCAATTTAATTTCAATTAAATTGAGTTAAGCACGCACCAATATCTTCGTTATTAAAAACATTGGTTTCCCTTTCGTACAACGCCTACGTGTGTGCGATATTAATTTGACCTACTTTGTCTATGTGAATTTCTTATTTAGTAGCTAATTATTTCTTTTTAAACTTCCAGAAGAAAAATAAATTTGACCAGTCATCCCCACAATGCGCCAGTCCTATCTTCAAAGAAGAGAATAATAAAGAAAAGGTTCTCAGCCCAAATCCGAAAAGCTCGTCTCAAAAGATAATTGACTTCTCTGACATGCCTCATGCAGAACTAGAAATCAAGGATAATTTAATCTTCCGCTCGAGACTCTCCAACTGTCCCAAATATCGACAGAGTGCAAGGCGTGGAAGAACCACTGAAAGGCGAAAGGCATACACGCGTCGCTGGGTGGCCCGAAAAAAAGCTTTGATAGCCGCTTCAGGTAACAACTCCGACACTGATTCGGGTGCATCTGAAAATCAACTCTCTCCAGTACAAAAAGCTCGAGCGAAGTCGAATGCCGAAAAGGAAGAAGAAAAGCAGAAGAAAATTGCAAGAGCTTTAAAGAATCTGGAAACTAATATGAATGATTTCAAGCGAGGATCTGACTCCGATGCGAGGCGCAACCTTCGCTCTCGAAAGTTGAACGCCGAGCGAATAAAGGATCAAAAACGTAAATCTATGACAAAATTAAAGGATAAAGACAAAATTAAGGCGAAGGGAAAAGAAACGGGAAAGGAGAATTTTTCAAGCCATCCTCAGACCGTTAAATCTGAGTTAAGAATTGGGGACGCCACTTACATTGTAACATCTACTCTTGTTATTTCGGAACCCGCGTACCTCAGTAAAGTTCCGAATGACTCTTCCAACCAAGAAAAGAATGAAAACACGGACATTATCGATGCAGTGCAACTCAAGAGAGTTACGCCCGTTTCAAACGCCACAGTGGATAAAAGACTACTCGAGAGATGTCTGAATATAGAAGTAGAGGGAACTGAACTTGAAACTTTACAACGCGTTCAGGTCGACTTGGCAAGCTTTGTCGAGAAAGATATGAAGGAGAAGCTCTTCTCAGAGGATGGGATCTTGGAGGACTTAAAGGCAAAGACGAAGGATTCTTACGATAGCCTGGACCAGCAGCTGAAGACAATTGTAGTAAAGGCCATTAAAAAGAATTATGAGACTTCTTCGAAAAGTGATGATCCAGAGCTGGATGAAGATGTAGAAAAGAGTAAAACTATATCTCCGGAGTTTATCCAAGCCGCGATGCACTCTGCTATCTTTCAACCAAAGTTAATTTTGACAAGACTTGATTTTTCCAATGTTCCTTACAAGATTAATAATGTAGATATTCTGCAGAGAAAACCTGGATTTCTAGGAAGTGCCAATACAAAAATGACATCCATAAAGCATGGAGAAGAAAGTAGTTTGAGTGATAATAATAAACATTTACAGATGGCCAGTTTGGAGAATGTGAAACCTAAGAAAATGCTAAAGCAGCAGGTCGAAAGTGTCGAGTGCGATACGACCACGGCGCACCAGGATCTACACAATATAGATCGAAATCATCAGAATGAGAATTCAGAGATTTCAGAAGAACAAAAGGTTTGGAAAAATGCGCAGAAATGCCAGGGCCAAGAGAAGAAGAATATGAAACACAGGTAATTAACTCTCTAATGCTCACACCCTCGTTTAGTGGGTACCGATATTTTTATTTGTATCGTAATTTGTTGGCTAGCCTTGTAAAACTTCTTGCCCGAGCAGGACTATGGTCCGGTGAGGAAATCCAAATACAATGCGTGACTTAGAAAGTGATAGCGTTGTAGAGGAAGTCGAGGCTCACCGGATGTATTTTATAAATGAATATGAAGCATTAGAGATTTTTATTGAAGAAAGGATTTCTCCAAAGAAAAAAATTTCTTTGTTTTCAAAATAAAACTTCAAGTTTTTCAGCGGCTCAAAATATCAAAGCAGTAAAACAAATTTTTTTCTAGAATTCTACGGCTCCACTGCAGATTGCTCCAGTTGTTTTTCTGTCTGTATTCAGCTCGAAATCACTTTTAACACATTTTTCAGGAGAGCCGATTAAAGTTTAAAATGTTTAAACACTTTAAACTGTAATCTAAACCATAATATATATCAATGTGTTCAAATATGATGTAGTCAATCGCACACGGAATACGGGACGCGTTCTGTCTTGTCCAGCCAATCTTCTAGTTCAATTGATGCAAGCGTCTTTTGGTCCTTTAAGCCATCGTCCGTTTTAGCCTTCGATTTGAATCAGCCAAAACTCTCGTCGCACCATAATCTGAACAATTGGTGGTCCAGAGGTCGGACTTGGGTCAGATCTTGGGGCTTAGTATTAACTTAGCTGTTAATGTTCCTTCCGGTCCTCAAATCGCCATCATCTCTCAGGGGATGCCTGCTTTCCCCGGTTGGGGAAGCGTTCTGTGTACATATCCAGTTCATGAGACGTTATCAGCGCGATTTCACAATGACTGTTACGCAAGCGTGTGGAAGCTCTGGGTGTTTCTGGCACCACAGATTGAGCATGTATGCCATTAAGCTTCTGCGAACAGGAATAATGCTGGCATCGCAGCAGTCCAGCAAGGCTATTAACCAGTGAAAGATTGACACCTCCAAGAGCACAGATGATCAGGACGACTAGCTTAACAGAATTGGGATCCGCTGCGCTGCAATACGCCATCTATTTTTTCAATGCGGCCAAAATGTGAACTCTCGAAACAAGGTAGAATTTTTGAAATGCATTTTCATTTGTGCCTTTGTGCTTAAAAACAATTGTTTTATTGTTTTGCATAGTTTAAAACGATTAGTGAGTGTAAACTTATAAGGTTTATCGGAAACTAAGTGTTACATGTGAAATTTCCATCGTATACAGTGAAAAAATACGTTTGATGTTAAAACAGTTTTTGTAAAAAAAAAAAACAATTATTTTAGTATGTTATATAAGTTTCAACACATCATAAGCTTCAATCAACTTATCTTAAGATAAAAAGTATAGCTGATAGTGTGTTGGAACTTACATGACATAGTAAAATAATTGTTTTCTTGGCAAAAATAGTTTTAACAGAAAATGTGTTTTTTCACTGAATACGATGAAAATTCCATTTGCAACACTTAGTTTCCGATAAATATTTCTTTTTTATTCACTAATTGGCTTAAACTAGTAAAAACAATGTTAAAATTGTTTTTAAGCACGAATTAAAATGCAACTTAAAAATGCTACCTGGTTTCGCGAGCTGGCCACACCAGCGCACCCAAGACTTCCGATGTCAATATTCCGTGTATAACCGTCGCAACTCTGTTCTAAGGTCGTTATACCTCTCTTTATTTTCATTCTCTCAAAGTCAAGGAGAACTATGGCAGGCCTCGCGTGCCCGACAGAAACAATTGTCGAGAATATGAAGTTCCAGTATATGCGGCTCTTCTCATTTTCAACAATTAACTCTATTTCCCTAGGAGCGTTTGGCAAAGCGTATCAAGGCTAATGCCGTAAGAGTGACAGAGATGGTAATAAAGCACTCTTAGTGCTTCATTGTGCCTTTGAATGTACGTGTTTCCCGCAAGAGTTTGGCAACTAGATAGTGTGTCCTAAGTGATCGGGGTGTGCATGACACGCTCTGCAGCTATCATCGGGAATGTCTTGGCTCAAAATGTGGCGAAGGTATGCTAAATTTGAAATGGCACTGTCTTGACACGCAAAAAAGAAACCCTCTGAGCTTCACTTAAATCCGGGTGATTTAAAGAAAGCAAACGTTAGCTCACGACATCGACTGATCCTCCACATTTCTGTGAAAGATGCCGTGCCTCCTCCGCTGCTTTGTATAGAAACGTTCCTTTGTGCACTTCTTAGTGTGTCCTGGCCATTGAGATGCGTGAGATGCAAAGTCGCGAAACAGAAAACTTAAGGTGCATGCTTTTGTTCATGTGCATGACCTTTCGTGACCCGATATCGAGGGATCTGAGCTCGTCCTTCGTCCATGGAACCACCCCAAATGAATAGAGTACTACCACAACGGCAGGCATGTTCGTTGCAGATATTTTGCCCCTCGCCGACAGTTCGAAAGACCAAATATGTCGGATAAGACGTTTGCATCTGCATCGGAGAGCATTCTTTATAGATTTTACATCCTTAATGCGGCTTTCTGAAACGCCCAAATACATATAGATCTCTCCAGCGCCAAGATGTCGTATAGCGCTTCTATCGGTGAGCTCAGGGTCTTCGGGGATGCCATTAAGTTTTCCTCGCTTGTCCTTATTTCAACTTTGTTAAACATAAATACCGTGTTGTCAGTTCCATACTTTTGTAAAATTCCTTTCACTTTCGTTTGTGGAATGTGCAACAGATAACTGATAACTGATTGCAACATTCACTTAATATGATGAAAGATCAAGTTCTTAGGTTATCATATTATTTCATGATTATGTGGCTGGTAAAAACTTTTGAAATTATTCAGTATCGTTTACCTGCGTCTTCATTTTATCATTCTCAATTTCAAAAAGCGTTGTGAAATGTAGCTTAGCTTATTATTAAAAATTATTTTCGTCACCTTCGAGGCTCTATCTTGTATTTTATTTTAATAATATTTTCAGAAAATATATAAAGCGTCGTACGTAACAGTGAATAATTTCATTAGCGAGAAAAGAAAGTTGCTTTTAAAAAGAATTTAAAACATAATAAAAATGGGTTATTTAACAAATTTCATTTATTTTAAAACTTTTTTAAATCGCTTGTTGACCAATTTATCTTTAGTTTCTGTAGTTATGTGGTTTTAATCAATTTTATGGTAACTTTTGGACAAATTGACGCACCGATGCAAAAAGGAGATATAAAATTATTTTGCTGGAGTGGAGAGGTCCCTGAGCACTTAAGACAGGGGTCTCCAAACGTAGATCCTGTATCTACTTGGGATCCCAGGCCAGTAGGTCGGATCTACTCCGCTCTGACCCAGAACTGTCAAAATCCTTTACCTGATTCGAGCCGCTTTGAACCCTTTAAAAAAAAGGGTCCTCGATGTTCAAATTTCAGAACTGAGCCCTTCCAACAGGGATTTTTTTCCGAAAGGTCATAAATTTTCTCTCAGTTTCCCTTCGAAAAAAAATGGTAGATCTTGAAAAAGGTCGTGCGATCCTGGGTCACGCTGCACCTGTGGATTGTGGAGACCCCTGATTTAAGAATAAAGTTTTGAATTTGAATTTTTTAAATATGTATCCACATTGTAAATTTCATGGCGCATCTTTTTCTCTTAATAAAAAAGTGGTAGCGTTTTTAGTTTTCGAATTATTTACAAAAAGCTGTTCTTTCTCTGATTAAAATATTTTGCCTCTTTTCGTTTCAACTCGCAACGACATGGGAACTTTTTTATATTTTTTAATAAAATTCACCAAAAGTATGCATTCTCATTTTCTGCGACCGATGAAGTTAGCGAAAGTTCAAAATGTTTTTTATGAAAAAATGGTAATGATTTTTTTCCGAGGCGTTGCATAATTCATGGACAAACAACTTGGATCATTTGGGGAGTCGAGCGAATTTTGAGGAAGCGAAAACGTTCAGTGTGAAAGTTGTTCAGCATGGTTCGAAGAAGTTTTCTGGAAATTTTGGGCTCAATTGCTTTTAGTAGTTACCAAACTGTCGATGTTTTAATTTTCTGGCGCGATCGATTTTCTCCTGCGTATGCTGCGGCCCGGTCGGTAAGACGCTAGCTACAGCGTTAAGTGAAACTCTGCGCACACACACACACACACACACACACACACACACACACACACATATATATATATATATATAGCACAGGTTTTGTTTGTTTAATATTAATTATTTGATTAAACAAATTAAATACAAGAGATTTTACTTTCCCTCCAAAAATAATTCTAATTAAATTTACTCATTAATTTAACCATTCGCCTCAATTACAAAACAAAATAAAGTTTCCTATTGTTGTTGTAAAAAATATGTTCTTCTATCGGCCTGAATAAACAAGGCCGTTTGAGAAAAGGTAACACCTTAATGGAAGTTTTTTCTAGTGGCCTAAGATTTTAGTTAACGGCCTAAAAACCATGTACATCCATACTCTACGGTCAGTACTCGCGAAAAGACCGGCCAAATATGAGTAACTGCATTTAATTATTAGGTCAGCCACAGTAACAGAGGAATCCTACTCTGGAATCTTATACTTTATCGTGTCCAGATAGTTATAAATAAATGAAGTCACACCTCAAAAAGGATCTAAGTAAAATTTGAATAAAGGCATCTGATCGCTACTAATTTCAACGCACTTCATGATACTTAGGGGCCGTCCATAAATTACGTGACGCGTTTTTCTTTTGTTTATATCGTTGTCTCCTTTTTCACTTCATGAAAATTTTATTCTCATCTTTATTTAAACAAAGGAAAAACGCGTCACGAGATTTATGAACGGCCCCTTACCAAAATAATGATATTTGATTCCTTTTTGATGTGTGTGGGTTCAAATTACTTTTAGTTAACCGAAACCTTTGAAACTGTCCGTCAGATCGACATCCTGACGACTGTTGTTGTTTTTCGTGAGGCGGAAATGCAACATTTCTTTTATAAATTTTCGATATTGTTACAGATGCGGGATTTGCAGCCGCATATTCATGAAAAAAGCGGAAGCAGAGGAGCACATGAAACAGCACCACCAAGCTTCGCAGAAAGCGCGGCAGAAAATGATGCGATGTAAAAGGTGCCACGGAATTGTTGCTGCGATGTACGTCAAGTTGCACGTTTGCTCACAGCAGTACAAGTGCGACTATTGTGGAATGAGTTACTTCACGGAGAAAGCATATATCAATCATGTGGCGAACCACGGCGACTCACGAATTCCTTTAATTCCGGAGGAACACAAGTGTACCATCTGTGATAAGCAGTTCATTTTGGAAAAAGAACTCGTCGTTCATCTCTCTACTCATGACGATTCAAAGTCCTCTCTAAGGTGTAATGTCTGCAACACAGATTTTATCTCAGAAGAGGTTCTTGTAAATCACCTGCAAACACACGATAAATTAGACTTCGAAAGACCTCTGAGATCGAAGAAGAAGAAGTTACAAGAGAAGAAACAAGATAGAAATGAACAGACTCTTGATTTCGAGAGAAAAGTAGCGATGCTCAAATCGGAAAAAAAAACTACAGTCGAAGGTCCGAACAAGATGTATCTGCAAGAGAAGCATGTAAGTAATTTTCATCTATTTTACGTAACACGTTTTTCTTGTGTTTTAATAAAGACGAGAATAAAATTTTCGTGAAGTTAACAAGGACACAACCATGTAAATAAAAGAACATTTTTTTTACGAAACTAGGTACATGTCCCAGCTCTATCTATAAACCATATTAGTATCATACAAAATGTATGCAAAATTGTAGAAAGAAAACGGCTTTATAGTCGCTCGCAATTTCTCACAAAACAAGTAAGATCACTAAATGTTCGGGTTAGGAAACACACGTCTTTGCTTAAGCGTTTAATGTCGAAAAAATCACTTATTCGGAACAAAAATCGTTTTCACGCAATTAAAAAGTAATTTTTGTTTATAAAACGAAGTGGAATTGCGTTACGCATTATCGCACGTTATAATGACTGGGATGAAGTTGTAAAATTCGTATGTAATATATTTACATATTCATTTACATATTATTTGTGGTATTTCATTTCAAACGTCACAAACAATATATAAAAGTCATAGTACTCTTTCATTTCATCAAAATATAGTAATTAGACGTGTGCACCAAAATTCGATCTGATTTCGATCCGACATTTAACACGCTTCGAATGTCGAAAAACCGACATTCGATTCGTGCTACGATCGGATCGGTTTATTCGATTCGATCGACCCACCGATCGAATGTCGAAAAACCGACAGTCAGTCCGTGCTACGGTCGGATCGATTTTTTCTATTCGATCGGCCCGTTGATCGAATGTCGAAAAACCAACATTCGATCTGTGCCCCGGCCGGATCGTTTTTTTCGATTCGATCGGTTGGCCTTAGCTGGTCGAAAATCAATATGCAACTGACAAAAGGCATTTTAAGTTTTTAATTTAAAACTTATAACTCTAAAAGTCTAAATCGATGCATATAGAATGCAGATTGCGGATCCAGAGAGACATGAAGATAATACTGTGTCAATCTCCTGGTTAATATTACGCGACCTCTATATAGTCCAACAATAAACAAAAACGTGTCGTTAATTTTTACTTTAGTAATTAAAGTTTGTTATACGATTACATAGTATCTAGTAATAATAATTCCTTAAATGTTACTCATCTCAAAATTTGTAAATTGTTTTTTTACAGGCTTTACAGGTTTATAATATTTATTTTCTTATTTAATATTCTCAAACTAGAATTATAAAGGGGGAGGATCGCTACTGAAGGGTAGCCCAATATTGTGTTATTACTTATTACCCTAGCTTTATTTTAATTGTTTCATCAAATAACAGTTTAAAAAAATTTGTATTCTAAATTTCTGGCATTTGGATTAATAATTGGGGAATGAGAAATTTCAGGTCATACCAAATATGGCCGAGTCTGCGTGTACCGAAATTTCGGTATGAATAGCCAAATTTTTTCGGTACGAATAGGGGGAGCTGGAAAAGGGGCCATTTGTGCTGAAATTACGCTACGATAGCTGGAGTATAGCTGGATTTTTTCGGTACGCGTCGACACTTCCATAAAATATATGTACCTCAAATTTTCATTAAGTTGTATAATATTGAATTAAAATTTTCAACAATGGTGTCCTATAATATTTTTTTACAATATTATAAAAAGAAAAGTGGAAACGAGTTTAACTGATTTTTACCTCTTTTACCTAAAAGTTATTTGCAGATGGGATTTTGTTTTTGAATACAGTTGTTTGGAATCCTACAAACAATTTAAGACCATATTTACAATAATTTATCAGGTTATTTAAAAAAAAATTATCATAATTTAGATTAATATTTTTAAATTCCTTTCTTAGTATAATTTAAATATTAAAAATTCGAAAATTCGAATAATATTGTTTTCCAATTAGTCGCTTACAAAGTCGAACTTGTTAGTATTGGGCCTTACCTTAGTTTAGGTTTGTGATGAAGTTAAATAAAATGTTGAACTTATCTCTATTAAAAGAACATAAATTAAACAGTATCAAATATATCATGATATTTTATACCTATAATAAGGATAAGAATTGTAAAGCCGAATATTGACATTGACAAGTTCGACTTTATAAACGACTGATTGGCAAATAATAATCTCAATTCAAACTTTTAAGTTTTCAAAATATAATTAAAATAAAAAACAAAATTAAAAATACGGTTATAATAATCAGAGTTGGCCACTTTCATCAACGAAACAAATTTTTGGTCATTTTCCGGTTATTTCCCAGCTCACAAAAAATTTTCCCGGGCATTGAACTTCAAGTTGAAATTCAAAAGTTCAAACTGTTAAAGCTGAAGATTTCTTCATTTGAAGTATTTAAAACTAAACGACAAACAAAAGCAGTCCAAATTAAATAAGTATTTGAATTTCAAAAAATCTGCAGGTTAAAAAGTTGGCTGACAGTGGTTTGTTCATAAAAATAAGCATGAAGTCAAATTAAAAGAATTTAAATGAAATCAACAGAATTCGAAAGAGTTTAAAAGCATTTCAGACATTAAAAAGAATTGAAAGAATTCAAAAGTATTCAATGGAAATCAATGTGAATTCAAAGGAATTCAAAATAATTATAAATGACATACTAAATCAGAGAGTATTGATTACTGAAACTCTTGTTTATCGCGTATGTGTACTAAACCGAGGGGTCAACTCAAAATCAGAGCGGTTAGTTTAGACGACCAACGCCAGAGTCTTTGTTTTAGACGTACACTCCGAGAGAGGTTCTTTTAAAATGTAGGTATTGATCTAATCCAGTGGTCGGCACGACATTGACCAGGGCAGGTTACCCTGCCCAAGCTGCCCAACGAACTACTTTCTAGGCAGGTACCTGCGAGCTTAGCCAGACCAACCCTTCACTTAGAGATCCTTTGTTGGAAAGTAGGAATCGGAAAAGTTCATAGGTGCTGATTATGCTATTTTCAAATCGCTAGTTGCAGAATCAAAAGTTTTTAAATTTCCTCATTTTGACCTGCTTATGGAGAAGAGACCCCTGCCGGAGTAGGCTCACCCAAACAGAGGACCGTGAACAGACCGAAAAGTAGTAGAAAACATTAAGCCGGGTTGGGCCTGACCATACCTGAAAAGTGAGCAAATAGTTCGTTGGCTACTGATCTGGTTGGGTTCGAGTTGCGGAACGGTCAGGTCACAGGGGTGCCTTCTTGCCCCCCACGAGATGTTGGAAAAAGGTAAGGGTTTGAAAAGCACCACCCGCTGTGTTCCCCTGACTGTTCTGCAACTCGACCCGTGCCACTGATCTAATCCCCACCCTACCAGTACTGTAAGGGAAGCAAAGAGTCGATAGGGGGGGGGGGGGATCTAGCGTCTACGAGTCCAGTGAGTATAGTCACTAGGGGTACCCCCCCCCCCCCCACAAAATGTTGGAAAAGGATAAGGGTTTGAAAGGCACCACCCACTGTGTTCCATTGACTGTTCCGCAACTCGACCCGTGCTACTGATCTAATCCCTACCCTACCGGTATCGTAAGGGAAGCAAAGAGTCGATAGTGGGGGAAAATCTAGCGTCTGCGAGTCCAGTGAGTATAGTCACTACCGGCTCGACGGCCTGGGTTGGATTGCTGGTCCAGAGAAAATTTTTAATACTCGATTTTTTCGCAGCTCTTAGGAACATCTAGTCATCACAGCCTAGTTTAGTTGTTAAAGTTATAAATAGCGGCAGGTCTAGCTGGGCACCCCGTTATAAATGGCGCCCAACTAAATATCCCACAGCAAAGGAAAAAACAATCTTGTGGTAACATCCCTCTACGGCCTTAAGTTAAGTACCACAGTTTAAGAGTTTAGTTTTAAGGTTTGTGTGTGTATGTGTAGTAACACCGGTAGCCGGGGTTCCACTCCTGGTCCGCAGTCAATGTTTGCGCACTGTCCATTCTTGTGGAAAAAGTTGAAATAAAACACTGAATGTTGTATTTCTTATTTAAATGATCTTTTTTTTAGCTAACTTTAAAGAATATTTTAAACATCCATAGTGTGAATTTAAATATTTTTCGAAACTGATTCTAAGTTTAACGAACCACTGACGATTACTTCATGGACTTCTTTTTGTATTTGGTCGGGATGATGATCTTTACCTCCTCACCGTCGTCAAGCTCTGGCCTCTCCCGCATAATTTCGTCGAGACTTCTGTCGACGAACCGCGATGTGAGGGCTTTGACTGCCAGTTCCCTTTTCTCCTCCGAGAGTTGGATGACACTCAGCGCTTCAGGGCTTGCCGGAACTCCCCCCTTGCCCAGGGCATTTACTTTTATGAGGAATCGTTTCAACCTGTTAGGGTAGTCCTCGCTGTCGCTGAATTTCGCCTTGACTCGTCGTTTGAGCTCTTGCTCCCCTTCGCCGACCAGGTATTGATGGTCGGTCGGAATCATCCATGTTGGCCAGGTTGCGTAATTCAGCCTGAGCCAGTCGACCAGGCCTTGATGTCGCACGTTGCAATCCGGGCAATAAAAGACCAGATCCCTTGAGCAGCCGGGGCATCTTCCTAGGGCCTGCTCATGTTCTATTCCGTGCGGGTAGATGCAATCGGCAGTGTCGAGCTCGTCCGCACCACAAACTCGGCAGAATCCAGGCCGATATGGAAGACGGCACTCCTTGAAGTGATGCTCCCTGGACTTGCAGTTGACGCAACCAGCGACGTGTTGCTTCCCAACGTAGGTGACGAAGGTTTGGGTCCCACGGTCGACTTTAGTGGACTCCAATTTCTTCACTAGAATCTCCGCCCTTTTCTTTGTGATGTCCTTGAGTAGGGCTTGCGTGACGATTCTGCAATCCGCCAAATAAAGAGGCTGTTCTTCGCCTCGCGGGTTGACGAGGTGTGGAACGCCCAGCTCCTTGAGAACGTCGTCGAAGCTTGGGATTTTGTCGAAAGGTAAAGGCTGGACCATCACTGATGGAGCAACCAATGCCTTGGGGTTGTCTGTCGATTTTAACTCCCTTCCATGCACCTCGGATCTCCTGGTTGGATGGCTGGAGTTTTTAACCCGATTTCGTCGAAGATTCTCCGCCTGTAATTGGGCAGGGGTGACCCTTGTTGGCTTTGTCAGTTTCAACTCAGGAGGAGGCAAGTTTTTGATTTCATCTAGGAGTCTCTGGGCTTCTCTGCTTACTGACGGTTCTCCTGACTCCCTCGTAGGCCATCTCAGGTCGATCCCACTTGTCGAGCAAGTAGGTGTGGAGTCAAACCCGTTGTCCAGGAGCTTGTTTGCGACCCGTAGAGCCTTCTTCAGTAGCTCTGCTGGTTGGTCTGTCGTGTCCGTTCGCTCGATGTAGTCGAAGTTGGAATCGACTGGAACGTCGAATTGTGTAGGGTCAGTCTTCTCAGATTATGAAAATTGGGTCCGCTCTTCCTCGATCTGAAGTTTCAAATTTAGCATCTTCTGCTCCAGTTCAAGTTGTTGTCGTCTCAGATCAAGGACTCGTGCTGAAACTGGTGCAGGGGTGGAGGAGCCAGAGCAAGGTGTCGTAAACCCTGACATTTTGTCAATTGTCGATTCGCCTGATAGAGGTATATGGGGAGCTGATGAGTTTCTTGAGTGAGTCGTGCTGAAAATATACAGTACTTAACACGCAGCGTTCGACGTGGGATCTTTAAATCGGTAATGCTGTATTTCCCCACTATTTTACCAGCTTTGTCTGTCAATTCTACCGTAACCGGTCCACAATCTCTGTGAACAAAAGCTGGTCCTGCAAATTTATGTGCCTACTTCGAGGAATATGCATCTGCCTTGTTACTTAACTTTTTATTAGGGCAATAGACTTCAGTTCCCACCTTGATCTCTACTGATTCGATCCTATCCGATTTCATCCTGGCCAAACGTTTATCAGAGTTTTTCTTAATTTGATTTTCTATTTTGTAAAGGAATTCGTCAATTTTACTCATTCGCACTGTCCATTCGTCAATTGAGTCTTTGATGGTGGAGTTATCGACATTTTCAGGGAAACTCGTAGCATGCACAACCACCGCTTCGCGCCCGTGTTTCAAAAAGAAGGGCGATATTCTACTGCCTGAATGCGGTACCGTGTTATAAGCTAACTGAATCTTCGATAAATTTACATCCCACTCTCTATGGTTTTCTTTTAAGAATGCAGAAATCATGGTCTTGATGGTTCGATTAACGCGCTCGACCGGGTTACTCTGGGGATGACTTAACGGGGTAGTGATGTGTTTAACGCCTCTCGCTAACAAAAGGGCTCTGACATCTTTATTTATGTACTCCGTACCGTTATGCGTAATAATTGACCTCGGGGTTCCCCAACGATCGAAAACCGTATCGAGTGCTTTAACCACACATTTACCAGTCCTATGTCGAACTGGGAATAACTCGATGTACTTAGTGTACAAATCCTGAACGAAAATCAAATCAGAGTTTCCCTTTTTTGTTCGTGTTTGAGAGACGACGGTATCGACGGATAGCTGGGCCTAGGGTGTTTGTAAGGGCCGGGTAGTCAATTGTCCTTTTATAGGCCTTTGATCATCCAGGGTCATACCTGGCCAATAATAATTTTGGCCTACTCTATCTAATGTCTTATCGCGACCTAGATGTCCTGCCTGTGGGATATCGTGGTTTTCTCGAAGGATAGTCATGATGTCGCAAGGTTTAAATACCCTTTTCCATGGATGTTCGTCATCGATCATGGAGAACCTATCGTGTTGACTTTTGCCGAGATTGAATTTGGTTTGGTACCAGTCCTGATTACAAATCGTGTTCAACTGATTTCGCTCCTGGATGGTTTCTTCAATGACCTTTTCCCACTCATTCGGATCAACATCGACGCTAAAAATACGCGAGAGTGCATCGGGAGCCTCATTTGTGGTTCCATGTCGATGTTCGACTGTTATGTCGTGCTGATAAAGATAGATTGCCCATCTGGCAAGACGACCTATGGGATTTTTCAATCCATGAAGTCATTGCAATGCCTGATGATCAGTTACGACCTTGAACGGCATACCCTCTAAATAGCACCTCAATTTTTCGACGGCCCAAACCACGGCAAGGCATTCTTTTTCCGTAGTTGTATAATACAACTTCGCGCCTCTCAATGGTCGACTCAAAACCTCAATCAGGTTTTCAATTCCCGTTTCTGGATCCCTCTGGACGAGAATCGCGCCCAAGCCGAAGTCGCTAGCATCGGTATACAAAATGAAGGGTTGTCCGGGAATTGGGACATACAACCGAGGAGCCTCGATAAGGGCTATCTTGACACCGTCAAATGCCTTCTGTTCAACCTTGGTCCACCTGCAAGGAACCTTTGGACTTGTCAACTTATTCAATGGTCCCTGAATCCTGGCTACATTTTTCAGGTGTCTGTGGTACCAATTCACGAGACCGTTGAACTGTCGCAATTGAGTCCGATCCCTCGGGACCGGAAAATCGATTATTGGTTGGATTTTTTCGGGATTCGGTCTCATCAGGGTTGTCACAGAACCGGGAAAAAGCCGGGAAATAACCGGGAATTTCGTTCGAACTCCGGGGAAAAAATGAAGACTATTATAGGGATAATTCGAGCAGGCAGCAAGTGGCAGCGAGCCATCGGGGGCGAGGAAGGGGAGCGAAGCGGGCAGAGCTGCTTGCACTGCTAGGAGTCGTAGTGGTGGGGTAGCGGCTAACAAAGACATTGAATTACACTCTCCTTTTTATCGACTTTGCTGTTACCGTTTGAGCTGTTACCGACTGCAGGACAATCGGCGCCGCTTGTGCAACGCTATAGCGCGAATTCTGATATTCAATTGTTTTGCCTGATCGTGGTATAGTCAATGTTTTCGTGGTTTGTGTGTTTTTTGCCCATTATCTAGTGAAATTGTGAACCTAATAATTAATAGGAGTTACACACAGGTATGTAAAGTAAAAATAAATATGTATTTATACTAGTATTATTTCAATTTACGAATAAACTTCGCTTTCTAATAACTAGAAGCAAAATATATTTCCGTCAATTTTAACAGTGGCTTCGGAACTATTCCCATAGTTCTTATGGGTTTAAAATACTATTATAGTATTAGTTTAAGATATAAGTTTAGGAAGTGTATTGACTAAAGCCAATAACCTTTATCCTTTAAAAACAAAAGTAAGGTTGTGTTTTTCTGGGAATCCCCTATAGTAATTTTTCTTGCTTCTTTTCTCGGAAAAAATATTTTCTGTTTTATTGACGCTCTCTTTTTCCATGTAGGTATGTTGATCGAATTTTTTGATAGAGATGACTTTTTCATGAATCATTGTTTATATAAAATTTAGTGAGACTAACAGAAGGTTTTTTAACATTTTATATATCTTAAAAAATATAATATAAATGTCACAAAATAAATTTAACCTCCTTATTAAAAATATTACTTAAGTCCAATCGTGTATTAAAAATTCCAAAACTTAATTCTATTTTCTTTCAATTTTTGATACTTATTTTTTGTTTCATGAAAATATTATTTTGTTTAAAAATGTTTTCAAAAATCGTTTCATTACTTGTCGCTAGTACAAGAAACTTTTTTGTGATCTTCTGAAAAATTTCCCGGTCATCAAATATGAATTCATAACATTTATTTATCTGGTTAATAAAAATTTACGTACGATCCCTTTCAGGAAATTTAAATGTATGATAGATCAAAGTTTTTGAGTCAAACAATTTATTTGAAAAATGTTGTTACATTTTTTGAAAAACGTGACCTAAAAAAATTAGAACTTTCAAAAAAGTTGATAGAAATTCTAAAAATCAATATCTCTTTCTGAAATTGTTTGCTTATATAGCATTATATTTTCGGAAAATAGCCGCAAAAAGAAAAACTCAAATTTTCGGTTTAGACTTTTGCGATAAGTATACATAAAGTTTTTTCCAAATCAAATAAATAAAAAAAAAAAAGATAAATTATCCAAGAAAAAAAATAGCTCTATTTGAAAGTTGACTTGTAAAATTTATTCTGGAAATTGTGACCTTGGTATCAACACCCAAATTCAACACTAGAATTTCATCTAATCATGTCAAAGCAAGCCGATCAAATATATGTGTAATTAAATTGAAATTTT
This sequence comes from Andricus curvator, assembly GCA_932195095.1. Lineage (NCBI taxonomy): Eukaryota > Metazoa > Arthropoda > Insecta > Hymenoptera > Cynipidae > Andricus > Andricus curvator. The sequence continues at coordinate 168,668 of CAKNYM010051276.1, read as the reverse complement.
GGAGTTAATAAGTGTTACTATGGACATATAACACCTCTTTTTGTGTGAACATTAGTCACTTTTTACATCAAATTGGTCACTTTTGTCACTTTTTTGAAGTGCATTAGCTGTGGAAGCCCTGCTTATGCTGTGTGTTTGAAGTAAAGTATGTTATCTTTGTGGAAGTTTTACTCAGTGAAGGAAGGTGTTCGTGTTTTCAGTTCCCGCTTCGCTAATGAAAAATAACAAGTTACTCATCTCGTTATGAGGAGACGTATCCCTGGAGCACTGCTGATCCAAAGGACAGAAAATCTGCACGATGCAAGTGGTGCATCAAATCATTTAAAATAGACACCATGGGAAGAGTTACTTTTGCCAGTCACGAGAAGGGAAAGAATCATCAAAGGAACGCTGCGGTACAGCGAACAAACATATCTATTTTGAATTACTCCGGTGGCGTCAACCAAAAGAGCAGTGGTATGTAACTTTATTATCTTTCCCTTAGGGTTAGCCTAAAAGTGAAGTAAAGCTTACAGGCCTATCTCAAGGCGAGAATGAATGCCAATTTTCTCTTGAAATTGACAAAATCCCATTATTTTCGCAGTTCCTGAATGGTCCTTAAAATCAGCTTTTCTTCTTTTCTTTCTTAACCAATTTTCAAATTTAAATTCTAAAAAAACTAAAAGTGGCAATTTTTTGTAAAAAATTATTTATTTTTGTTGTTTTCCTACAGAAATTCGTAATGTTTGGTATTTTTTAAATGCAAATTCGAAATTTTCGTTATTTTTGGTAAAATTTGATTTCTAAAAGTATTCTAAATTGGAACCTATCGGAAAGTACTGTATCACTGTATCCCCTCAGAAAATTTCAGAACTATAATAGGGACCTTAAACATTATTATCTGTTTGTCCTGACAGATTCTCAAAAGGGAGAACCAGCCAGGAAGGACCCGGACCCAGATGATCCCCCGGCTTATGGCAACTCATGCCCTGACCCAGCTCAAGAGTCAAGTCCTGTTTCTGCTGTTATGAAGAGATATCTATTGGGAGAGAAGGTGACGTCCGCTGAAATTCTTTGGGCGTTAGAAACGATTTCGACCCATGGGTCTTATCGTAGTGCAGGTTCGAGTGTGACCCTTTTTAAAATCATGTTTCCGGACAGCAAAATTGGAAATGGGGCGAACCAAGTTAGGTTATTTAATAACGCATGGCCTTGCACCTTATTTTTTGAAGGAGCTGGTAAACACTGTGAGCGGTAGCTCGGAAATAGTTGTCGGTTTTGATGAAACCTTAAATAAAATCTCCCAACTTCAACAAATGGATATTGGAGTCAGATTCTGGGATGGTGAGAAAAATGAGGTGGCGTCAAGATACGCCGGGTCGGCTTTCCTCTCATCCACGCGAGCCCAGGATTTACTCCAAGGACTAAAAGGGTGCTTCGACAACAGTCCTACTTTGCTTGGAAAGATAACCCAACTCTCTATGGATGGCCCCAATATCAATTGGAAGCTCTTGAATGATTTGTGTGCTGAGTTGCGAGAACAGCGAGGTGGGTCATTTTCTCTTTTGAACATTGGTAGCTGTGGCTTGCACGTCGTCCACAATTCATTCAAGGACGGGATGAAGAAGACGAATTGGCAGTTGGATGGATTTTTGTTCTCCATCTACAATCTTTTCAAAGATGTTCCCTTGCGCCGCGCTGACTTTACAGCTGTTACGGGGTCAGACTGTTTCCCCCTGAAATTCTGTGCCGTGAGGTGGGTAGAGAATCCCCGTGTGTGTCGCCGAGAGGGCTTACAACATGTTGCCATACTTGAAGACGTATGTGAAGGCAGTGAAACACCAGTCAGAGAAAAAACTTAAAGAAAGTCATCCAGACTTCAGGCGCAGTTTTCCTGCAGTCTCCAAATCAAAGACTTTTGCAACTGTCGCTGAAGCCGTGAATGACCTCCTGTTAGGCCCTAAACTGAGTTTTTTCATGTCCTCTGCTGCGGCGGTAGAGCCTTACCTGAAGGAATTTCAAAGTGAAGCACCAATGGCACCATTCCTCTATGATGAACTCACAGAACTCATTAAGCCCATGATGAAGAAAGTACTCAAGCCCGAAATGTGACAAAAATTTGCTTCCTGCAACTGGAGTGGACATTGGCTTCGCTACAAAAGCGGCAATCAGGACCGCCAGAAATGCTACAACCATTTCTGATCAATAAATTATGCTTTTTCGGAATAATTGCAGAGCTTTTTACGTGGCATTCCTCTCAAAAATGTTTGAACGCAGTCCCCTGACGTATCCATTAACAAGGTACATATCCTGCCTGAATCCAGAGGTAATTGCCAACTCCAACCATGTCGCCCGAAAGCGTCTTGAATTTTGTCTCGAGCAGCTAGTTGGGAAGGAGCATGTCCCCGGTTCAGTCGCAGACAAAGTTAAGGATGAATACGTTAAACTGTGTTCTACTCCATCATCTGCAGCATCATTTTCTGCGTATTGTAGACGTGAACAGCGCCTCGATCATTTCTGGAGAGATGTAATTAGCAAGCATGGAAAGGAGCTACCTAATCTCCTATGTTTTGTGAAGAAGATTCTCGTCCTCTCGCACGGCAATGCCACCATGGAGCGCGGTTTTTCCGTGAACAAGAAGTGCCTGGTAGAAAATCAGGCAGAGAAGAGTATTGTTGCTCAACGCCTGGTCTACGATGCCATTTTGAATGCAGGTGGTGTAAAGGAGATAGAAATCTCAAAAAGTCTCATTCATTACGCCCGAAATGCTCGGAGCAGGTACCAGGAGTATATGGAAATGAAGGGACAGGAAAGAAATCTGCTCGCATAATAAAAGAATTGGAAACGAAGAAGGCCAGGCTGCTTGCTGATGCTCAGAAAGAGGCAGCAATTATTGAACAGCAAGTAAAGGAACTTGCCAAGTAGTTCAGTTGCGTGGGTGCTGGCAATGAGAATACTTTTTTCTAGTCTGGGAATTCTGATACTCATTGTGATTAATACGTTCATACTGCTACGCGTCAGTAGTGTCGAGAGAAACTTTTATTTTGAGATACAATATTACTATGTACTTTTTTACTTTCCATGTTTAATTTGTGATTTCTTTGTGATCATTGCGTAGTTATTTGCTTCTATGCAACAGTAGTGGCGAAAGATATTTTTATTTTGAGTACAAACATGTACTTTTTCATTTTCTACGTTGAGACTGAATAAATAAGTTAAACTGTTTTGTTATGATAATTTGCCTTTTTCAGTGCAGTTATACAGAGTAATTACGTGTATGTGTACTCACGTACTGAAAGCCACAACACATTGAAAGAACAGAATTTTACGAAACAACTTCGAATTTTGTTGCACGGATTCTTCGAAAAATCTTCATTTTGTCCTTGTTTAAAACGATTACATTTTTCCAAATTAGTTTATTTGCTAAAAATTATGAAGAATTTTGCAGGAAAATCCCGAAAACACGTCAGAACTGTTACTAAAAAAACCGGGAAAATTTTCGAAATGTACCCGGGAAAACCGGGAAAAAACCGGGAAATTAAAATCCCTCATCCTGTGGCCACCCTGCGTCTCAGGCCGAATTCATCGACGAGATATCCAATAAATTTCACTTCCTTACAGGCAAAGCTACTCTTCTCGCGATTTAAGACCAGCTTAGCCTCCCTAAAAACCTCAAACACCAGTGACAAAATGGCCTGATCACACCACCTGTTCGGTAATTTCCTCTCGGAGCAATCCACTCCAGCAATCCCTTTCCATCTACCGGAAATGCCGTGTACTTTCGACTCTTTTCATCCATAGGGATTTGGTGGAAAGCTTCACTCATATCAGGGGTCGAAATTATCTTGGCTTGGTGGAGTTGAGACAAGATTGATCTCATATTGTGAAGAGGGTATGCCGGCTTGATTGTTTTTTGGTTAAGGTGTCGATAATTTATACAAAACCTGAGCCCGCCATCTGCTTTAGGGGCGACTACCGGCGGACATGCCCATTCGCTATTACTCCATGAAGCATAACCCTTTTCCAGCAGACGATCGACCTCTTCACTGATAAATTTGCGTATTATCTCGCTTGGACGATACGGTTTTTGACGATGGGGCGTTGTATCACTCAACTCTATCACATGTTTGATTAAATGAGTCTCACCAGTAGACTCTTTGTCAATCTTATCGAATTCAGAGTCCAAGAACTCAAGTTCTTGAGTTCAAGTCGTGGAACTATGTGACAGTGAGTAATGGTGTTTGCTACCACTCAAAGTCCAAGTTTGAGAGAATGGATCTACCACCACCTTAAAGTTAAGCCAGAAGTCCATTCCGAGGATTAAATCCCCCGACAATTCCGGCATGACACTAAACCATCGGGGTCCATAGACATCAGCTATGTCAATAACGAATCCCGCTCTGCCGAGTCCTTTGACAACCGACTTATATCCGAGACGAACGCCCGCACGTGATGTCAACTCAGTCGTCAACTCCTGAGTTTGGAATTGTTTGACTCGTTTGTAGACGGACTCGCTAAGGAATGATCTCCCACTACCGCTGTCGGCAATGCCACGAATTTTTTCACCGAAGATGTTAATTTCGACAGGTATCTTAATTGACCTTTAGGTTCATGGGTTGCGCTACCAGGACGATATATTCTCCTCTGTGCTAGTCGGTGGATGACACAAGGAGGAAGTCGAGTTGGAAACCAAGTTCTGAAAGATGTTGGTTTTTCTTGAAGACCGACTGAGTCAGTGACATCCTCCTCGGAGCTCTCATCCGAAAATGAGAATGAGCAGGGTTGCCACAGACCTTGAAAACCTTGAAATCCTTGAAAAGTCAGGGAACAAAAAAATGGTCAGGGAAATCAGTGAAATGTCAGTGAATTTTGAAAATGGGTCAGGGCATTTTTTTTTAAATTTGATTTAATTTTATCTTTGCTGAAGAATTTGTGTATATAATTATCTAAACCAACTTTTTGGAGCGAGATCCCAAGTTGTTTCTCCTATCTTTTCTTCGACCGTTGATATAATTCAAAATTTGAAAGTTTAAAAACTTATCTTTCTTCGGTCTACGGTGTTTTATTTTCTACGTTTCGGCTCTCACTGTGAGCCTTCATCAGGAAAGTTTCCATTTCTGTCGTTAAAAAAATTACGTAGTGTCAAAAAGATACATTTTTAGTCAATCATGTTATGGAAAAAAAGGTTCCATAAGGTGAAGATTTAACTCTCATGTAGAAATTTTATAGTAATTGTCAAAATTATGAGCCTCAAAAAAAAAAAATCTCTTTTGAGAGGCTCCAAACCAATTAGATTACATTTTTAATAGAAAAAAGGTTCCAAATAATAATTAGGACGGTGACAAAACAGACATTGAACTAACATTAAAAATGTAATCTAATTAGTTTGGAGCCTCTCAAAAGAGAAATTTTTTTTTTTTCGTTGAGGCTCATAATTTTGAAACTAAAACGAGTAGAAAATAAAACGATTTTTCAACAACTGTAATCGTTTCTTATGTTTTTTATTGATTGGACCGTAAGACCGAAGAAAGACAAGTTTTTAAACTTTCAAATTTTGAATTTGTGTATCTCGGTTTTATTGTTCATTTTATTTATGTATTTTATGTTTTGTCGAAGTTTTTTTTTGGGTTTAGAGTTTGCTGTAGGTATGTCGAAAAGTCAGGGATTGTTGAAAAAAGGTCAGGGAAAAGTCAGGGAAATTAAAAATGGAAAGTCTGTGGCAACCCTGAATGAGGCGATAGTTTCCTCAAACGATCTCTCCTGCTTTGCATGTAAAACATGCTCCACCTTGTTATCAGAATCTTCCAAATCACTAGGAGCTTCGTCCAACAATCGCAACTCTAGTGGATGAGAACCCCATTTTATTAGCGAAATTGTCGACCTCATCCAAAACCTTAGGTTGGTTAATGTTAATTGGGTTTTCTACGTCAACGACCCTTTCGGATGAAGAAGGACTTTGAATATCCTCATTTATGCCCTTGGTATCAGTAACCTGAGGGGAAATTACTGAGGGCTTTTGGCGTCTCCCTGGTATTTTGGGCAACTAGTGTTGAAATGTCCTGCTTCACGACAAAGGCAACAGACCATTTGCGGCTCTGACGTACAAAAATGCAACGTATGCCCTAATTTTGCGCAATTGAAACAGAACAACTTAGACCGGTCGAAAGGAGGTTTTGAATCTTCCGATTTTGTTTGTTCGTCGACAGGGATTTTAGCAACAACTTTCTTGGTTGTGTTTGTTTGATTCGACTTAGCCTGAAACTTGTCTAAGTTTTGGTCGAGTCTCTGACGAGTCATGGATTTTGAGTTTTGAACCTTGAGATCTTTTCTAGGGTTCGTGGTTGATTTAATTTGGAGAGCATTAAAGTCCGTGACTTGTTCGCTCTCAGAATTCTCATCACTCTGCCCCAATTCGTCTTGAATCAAACATTCGTCAAACTCGTCAACCGAATCGAACTGTCCCTGCACATAATTTAGGTCTGTTCAGCTAGACCTCGGACGCGCCTTTTGTGACTCGACCGATCTCTGGTAGAGGTAACTACGTTCGTTCACATAATGCAGAAATTCGGTATAATTTTTAAGGGATAGATTTAAAATCTCGAAAGTCAGTCGCGGATTAAATTTTGTGAGAATCTGTTTTAGTTGTTCTCTGAATTCCGGCGGAAACTGCATACGTTCAAATATGAGTCTAGCTCTACACGCGAACTCCGCAAGAGTTTCATTTTTCTCAAGTTTCAATTCATGAACTTCGAGGAGAAGGTCGGCGTCATCTTTCTTAACACCCCACTCATATCGGAAAGCACGCGAGAAGTCCCTCCATGTACGCCAGGAATTTTTGTTAACAAGGTACCATGACCTGTGCGGACCCTCAAATATCTTCGACAAGCACGGAACGAATAAGTCCCTATGTATCCCGCTGGTACTCAAATAATCCTTGAGAATTAGTAAAAACTGTTCAGGATTTCTCTCGGTTTTTGGAAAAGAGATCTTCCAGGAACTGACTATGCGGCCTATCTTCATTGGCAAGTCATTGTGGAAATTAGAATGGTTTCCACCGGGTTCACGAATCGACGACGCGTTTCGTGTATGTCTTGAATTAAATCGAGGAGAACTGTCGCTTTCGCTCGAGTCGTCCCCACGCCACGAGAACAATGAACCTGTTCTCCGTGTGGTCGACATGTTCGAATTTGGACTTGACAATGGAAAACTACGTGAATCGCACGAGCGGGACGAGGCACTACCTATACCTTGACTATTATTTTGATTGTTTTGGGAGCCATGTCCCTCACTACCTATCATTTCGCCATATCGTTGCTCCGAGACGAAAATCTCCTTGTCCACTATTTGCCCATCGGTATCTGTTTCACCAACCACGTTCCTAATTAACCGCGGAACTGTGATTTGACTTCCGAAATCTAAATTATTCACCATTGTGTCTTGTGAACAATTATTCTCGCGAGTGAGTCGAGAGCCCGCGTTCTGAATTCTAGGTTGGAACACTGTATGTTCATTTTCAAAACGCACGTTTCTAAGTTCCCTTTCCACCGAACCCATTTCATTTCTTACGGTCGATGGACTGGCAATCGGCCTGAGTCTCAAAGGCTCGGTTGCATCCCGATCTCTACCGAAGTGAGCAAAAGCTCCCGAGTTGGACCAGGGGTTTAATAATTGGGAATCCCAGTAGGGCATATTTGGTGAGACCTCTCCCCCTTCGGACCTTTGGTTTGACAACATACGTGAGGGGGGGTCGACGCGATTGACAACGTGACTTCGTCCATCCTGGTTTTGAGTCGACTGAAGTAGCGTCTCCAACAACTCATTCTGTTGAGAGATTACATTTTCGAATCGGTCCGTCAATGTTTCAATTCGGCGTTCTAAGACGCTGATTCTGATCTAAGCCGGGGTTAACTGACCCTGGGCGGACAGGGGTCGTTGCACGTGAGCCCCTTCCCCTTCCTCTACCCGCACCCACGGGGAAACCGTTGAAGCCGGCTTCCTTGTCTGTCTGGCTCATGTTATGGTCGGTCACCGTCTCGGTAATTTGTCCCAACGAAACCGTCCGGTTAAGGGTTGCTGATTCGCTAGCTTCCGAAGCTTTTAAGGATTGAGCTTTATTGAGCCTCGTCTGAGGAGGTGAAAAGAACATTTCCGAACAAGGCAATCTCAATGTCGGATCGAGATCAATCCAAAACAGAGAAATAACTAAATCCCAAAAAATTACGAGTATTTAATCAACCTTCACTCGAAAAGCTAGGACCCAACCTAAATCAATCGACAAAATCGATTTTAAATTAACCGAACCTGTAAAACCTGTAACCCTATAAAACAATCCAATCAATTGATCAAAACAATTCAGATCTTGTTTATTCAAAAAAACAAAAATCAGAACAAGGTCTGACCTCCATTCAAGTATTGTACCATTCCACGAGATTTTTTGGATCAAAACAAGATCTGATCTTTGAACGATTTTATAAATCGATTCTAGTCGATTAATGTTCTTAATACAAGGGGAAGACCTAATTCCGACAATTTCTTCCAATAATTTTAAATTTAATTAAAGAGGTCGAAAAACGAGGGCAAACCCTTTGCTAGTCGACAACAATCAATTTACTTTCATCACTCTATTGATTTAAATTTTATAAAATAATTCAAAATTAAAAAATCAGAAAAGATCTAAATTATTTAATCTTACGACAAAATATTAATCGTGTCAGATCGATATGACAAGACATAACACCTGACCTTCAACCTATAATTCAATTTTATCTCATTTTTTGTCGTTAACGAAGACAAGGGCAAGACCTAAAATCGGTAAACAACATAAAACATTTTTAAATAATTAAACATTGAATAGTGGAACAAGATCCTTACATTCAAGTTAAGACAATTAGATAAATAAATAAATGCTCAGGGCATCACCTAAACGTCGAAGCTGGCACAATTATTTCATATGTAGTATTTGCAATATTTCGTTTTATTCGACGACAATTATAAATTTTCAAGGCTATATTTGACTTGAACTCGTACACTTGAATCAAGTATTTTGATTCAATTTGTTATTTCCCGTCGAACGATCGGAGCAAGATCACTATCGCTCGACTTTGACCGATAACAAAAATTTAAGGTCCCGGTCTTTGCGGAATTGACAGACAAGTATATAATAATCAATAAAATTCACTAAGCTATTCACACATAATTTTCATAACCTTAAAATGTCAGTCAGTTTTAAATAACAGCATTTCAATATAAAACATTATTTCCACAATTCGTATGAATTTCTACATTACTTTTCATGCATTAAATAAAGCGGCGAAAGATTCAAAGTAGCAACTACAAAAAAAAGATTCGATAGATAACCTTAGTAGAGTCGAGGTCCGTGTTTATAAACACGCTCCGATTGTACGGTCGCCGAGAAAAGCATGACACATGCACGCACACAAAGCTTTCGTTTCCAGAGAGATAAGCAATACGCACATTTCGACGCTAATAATCTGCAAAGGAATTTGAATTCACACCACTTACATCGAATTTACCCAACTGAATCTATGAGAGAATTGAAATTTTACATAATTTTCACCGAGATTTTACAGAATTTTCACTGAAATTTCCCAAATTGCCCCACGTTGGGCGCCAAATGAGACAGGATTAAATTTTGGTTTAGAAGTTGACGATAAAAATAGAAATTTGTACTTCCCTTTTCCAAAATTTGTCCTTTCACTTGGCGCAGCGTGGGTCGGGGCCGCCAAGGCTCAATTGAATAGATTTACAAAAAAGAAATGTTGAGCGCCAGCTAGTTGACTCCCAACTAGCAAGGAAGCGATTAAAGCGAATAAAAGCATGAGACGAAATTAATAGGGAGGATTCATTGGGAAGACCCAATAAGAAGCAGAAAACTACAGAGTTCCAGAGGTATACATTTTGAATGATTAGGTACTTACATTTTGACAAATTTAGCTCGACTTCTCGAATTTCCTTCGACGATTTCAATATATAATTTTATCTAATTCCTTGATTATATTTCAGTCGATTACAATATTGCCGCAATTTCTTCGAGTTTTAATTATGAAAACCACAATGTCCGTAGACCGACTTTTCGCCAGGATAACAATTCTCCAAATTTTGACGTTCGCTCGGGCGTCTGACGAGAAAGTGACGCTTCCGGCTTGTCTCGCGATCGAGATCCCGCCGAAGCCATCGCGCGCGACCCACACGTAGGTCCCAAGACCCCGTGCCTGATACTCAAGCCGTTGGACAGTCAGAAACCTGACATGAAACGAAATTCAAATTTAAAAATATGTCAGACTTCAAAATGAGCATTCTCATCTTGACGTCTACGGGTATATTGTATTTTGTGTGTTAAATTATTTGTCTTAATTAACTCCTGTCACAAGTTGCAAACTTGAAAAGGATCTATAAATTTGTTCGTAATCATTTTTTTATGAAACGCGTAATTTTGGTTTTAATCGTAAAAAATAAAATTAAAAAATTAAATTTTTGGACAAGCGTCACAAGTTACGAAAAAAAATGAATAGACAAAAGTTGTTTACCCAAAAAGAATCAAGAAATTCGTTATTTATAATGTTTAGAAAGGACGAGTAGATTTTCTTTCAATTGTAAAAAATAAGTTTAGAAAAATAAAAAAATTAAATTTTTCGGAAAACGACACAAGCTACAATAAAATTTTATTTATCAAAATTTTTCGCCTAAATTATATCCATACATTTGTTCAGAACCACTTTATGCTAGGATGCGTATTTTTAGTTTAAATCGTAAAAAATAACATTGAAAATAAACAAATTATATTTATGGCACAAGTTGCAATAAAATGTTTAATAATACAATTGTTTTTTTACAGGATACGCTCTTTTCTTTAATTCTAAAAACAAGACAATAAAAATACGTATGTTTCAATACAAATACATATTATGAATTTATTGAAATGATAGATTTTGCAGGGTAGTTGAGAATAAATATTAGTGCAACATATTATTATTATTATTATTATTTTTGTGAGAAGTTGTAGGCTCCGGAAGCTACGATCATGGTTCTTTAAAA
>CAKNYM010051276.1:137445-157624 GCA_932195095.1 Andricus curvator | reverse complement strand
GCAAGAGCCGGAGCTCTCGGGCGATGGGGTCGCCACATCCCTACGCTTTTTTATTATTATTATTATTATTATTATAGATTAGCAGTTCGAACTCGAAAGTTCATTGCCTCATGTACCCGAGACCGCCACACATCTCTGTTTTGTGCATTCTCCATCCAGTTTAAGTAATCATGTCCTAGTTCTTTTAGATCATCCCTTACATTTTTCTCCCATCTGTTTCTCGGTCTGCCTAGGGGTCTCTTACCAGTCGGGCTCCCTCTTAAAACTTGCGCCACTGTTCTTTCATTGCCCATTCTTGCTACATGCCCCGCCCATCTTAATTTACGCGCGTTCATTACTCTATTAATATTTTCTGACCCGTAGAGAGCGTGCAGCTCATCATTATGCAGTTTTCTCCACTCGCCGGTCTCTTCGTCCCTTTTTGGACCATAGATTTTTCTAAGTACTTTATTCTCGAAAACTCTAAACCTATTCTCTTCTCCTTAGTCAGCGCCCACGTTTCAAACCCGTACATGACGACCGGCATTATTATCGTTTTGTAAATTCTTACTTTGATGTTTCTAGATAGCGATCGCGATTTTAGTAGCGTGTTTGCTGCATAATAGCACCCATTGCCAGCGTGTAGCCGCGCATTGATTTCCGTTTTAATCTTATTTTCGCTAGTTATAATAGACCCGAGGTATTTAAACTCGTTAACCCTTTCGAATTTCATATTTCCGGCCATTAGATCCCCGTCTTGATTACTTTGTCCGGACCTGACGACGGTCATATATTTTGTCTTCGATTCGCTAACTTCCAAGCCAATCTCTTTGGCTTTTGCGATCAAGATTTCTGCATTTTTAGCTACCGTTTCTTTATCATCCCCTAGTACGTCGAGATCATCCGCATATCCAAGAATTTGTATTATCCCATTGAAGGTAGCACCGGTCGGATTCGCCTGCACTTGCCTAACCACGTATTCTAAAACTAAGTTAAAAAGGACGCACGAAAGTGCATCGCCCTGTTTCAGGCCATCGCGGATCGAAAACTCTTCAGATAAACTACCGTTTACGCGTATTCTACCCTTACTGCAACATAAGGAGAAAATATTGAAGTAATCATAAAAAATAAAATTTGTACATTATTTTGCAATATATGAATAAGCAGTACCAGACCGAGGTACATAAATAAATATAATATACATTTGATATAATAGAGTTGAACATAATGTAGAAAGTTCATATTTTGGACAAAATCGAGTGCAAAGAACGAGATACGTGATGAGAATGTGTCCGTTAAAGCCGAAGGGCTTTAACAAAAGAGAATACACAATCGCCAAATTACAGTTGTCGATGCTTTGACCTTTAATTTTAAAAGGTCTGTGTACACATGGGGGGTGGGGGGGTACAAAAACCGAGCGCGTAGCGCGAGGTAAATACATTATCAAGCGCGAGAACCAACAGTCGCGCGCCCCAGGCGCGCTCAAACTTATATTAGAAAAAGAAGTTTATGTATAAATCGGGTTTCGAAAATTTAACAGCAGATGCTTCGAATATCATGACATTCTTGTAGGTTGAATAGAAACAGAAAGCTTGAACTGCATTTACAATATTTTTTCACGCAACTTTTCTAAATAAAAATACCACCAGAGAAATCAATGCGCAAGAAAGAAATGAGCGAAGTCTTATTGCTGCAGTTATATAGCATGACCGATAGCTATATACTTCTTTTGCAAGGTTTCAGTATCTGTTTTTTTACGCTCCACGATAACTACATATAAAAATGTACGCAGTGTTGGTACAACTGAAGTATTTGCTTCACGCATAATGTCCTTGACATCGGGGTATTCTGTAATATTATATGGACTGCTACGAATATCTTTTTGTACTATATATCCCGCTGCTGTTACGATTCTAATACTTTCTTCTTCATTGTCTGATCGACTCGTATACCAACTGTTGATGACTTTAAATCCCGATCCGCGGAAGCTATCAATTGCTGGTTTAATTGGCTCGCATTTTCGCAAATATTACTGAATTGATGAGAAAAGTTGAGGAGCATATGCCCGATGGACCATCGGTGATAGAAAAAACATTAGAAACAATATTATTTAGTACTTATGGGGATCAGGTATAATTTTTGCGTAAATGCGAAACAAAATAACAAGTTTTTGCTTCCGCGGATCGGGATTTAAAGTCATCAACAGTTGGTATACGAGTCGATCAGACAATGAAGAAGAAGAACGTATGAGAATCGTAACAGCAGCGGGATATATAGTACAAAAAGGTATTCGAAGCACTCCGTATAATATTACAGAATACCCTAATGTCAAGGACGTTATGCGTGAAGCAAATACTTCAGTTATACCAACACTGCGTACATTTTTATATGCAGTTATCGTAGAGCTTAAAAACAGATACTGAAACATTGCAAAAGAAGCATATTGCCATCGTTCATGTTATGTAACTGCAGCAACAAGAATTCGCTCATTTCTTTCTTGTGTATTAATTTCTCTGGTGGTATTTTTATTCAGAAAATTTACGTCAAAAACTATCGTAAATGCAATTCAAGCTTTAGGTTTCTGTTCAACTTACAAGAATGTCGTGATATTCGAAGCATCTGCTGTTAAATCTTGGAAACCTGATTTAGACATAAATTCATTTTTTTAAATTTATTTTTGACAACGCGGATTGGTGCATAAAAAAGTTAAATGGGAAAGGGACGTAAAACAAAGTACTAACAGCTTATCACCCGTTTACACGACCGAAGCAGCAGCTCCAGCAAGCTTTATGAATTTTATTGTTTGTTAATGCAAAATGGGGTAGGAAAATCGATCTGGATGTGCAGAAGCTGGTTTACGATGTCAAGGTCGTCTTGATGCAGAAGAAGAGATCATTGATGAAGAAGGGGATATAATTGAAGATTAGGTACATTATTACGTACGGAATATTCATCCTTCAAATTCGAAACTTTTTAAATATTCCCATTATGTACTATCTGACATTAACGTTATATAAAATTTGTGCAAAAAAAGAAGATACTGTTTATTCCCAGTAATATTTTCAACAAAAAACAAATGGGGTAGGCCTACAGGGGAGACCACAATAAAAAATTATTTTAATTAACTTTTCTGAAAAAAGATCTAGTCTGAAAAAGACGTTAAAAATTTCTGTTATTCTCTAATGATAATACAGATTCCTTTAATAAAAAAAATTCACCAAATTCTCTACCTCATGGGTGGGGTGGATGTGAGATCCCAGTGCTGCTGCACTTAAAAAAATTCATTTATACTTTCAAAATTGATGTACTTTACAATACATATATTGTTTTTAAATCTATGCAATTTTCTTCTTCTATGCAATTTTTGATCAAGGGTTCAGGTTTTATCCATCGAAAGTGCTTTTCACAAAACCGAAAATTCCATTTTTCAGTGAAACTATACGAGAGACGAAGAAAATATCAATGAGAAAAATTGTTCCTTAAAAAAATATCCATCAATTTGGTTGCCACTATTTTTTGATATGACGCATAGTTTTTGTTTTAATCGTGAAAAACGTTCTTAAAAATAAAAATTCCAATCACCGGTCAACCTATGCAAGGTACGAAACAATGTTAATAAAAAAAGTTATTCATCCCAAAAGATCTACAAATTTGGTGCGTGTCAGTACTGTAGATTTTGTGGTGTTGAATCTGAATCCGAAAGCAAAATCTCCGTAAATTCAGGTTTGCGAGATAACTGAGCTCAACCGTACCAAAAACCGTGTTTTTGATCATTTTAAAATTTGGAGACATAAATCACGAAAACTATTTTAAAGTGTTGTTCGAAGGACAATTTTGATTTTTCGAAAATCACGTTCGCACCCATGCAGTCAAAAGGTACGTGTATATATGGACACAACCATAATTCTCGTAAAATGCAAACGACACTTTGAATACAATTTTCCCATCATTTTTGTTAATCATAACGAATTTACTGCACCATCAGTTATGTAAATCAATGTTTCTAAATGAGTGATTTATTTCATGATAAAAGAGAACATTTTAATTTCATATGATTTCTCAATATTATATTTATTTTATATTTCAATAATGCTGTTATTACCCATTTTCTGCCGCAGTATACAATTTGTAAACTTTTTCACACTTTTAAAGAAAAATGAAATAATTGACAAAAACTTAGAATATCTTGTATACCATTAAGCCATTTCCCTTTCGGGGTAGACGTGACACTACCCGATTCGGGTAGTGTTTCTAGGTTGATAACTTGTAGTAAATAACTACAAGTGTGGGCTCACCACACCCACGATGTGCCAACAGCACTCAGTTTTCTCGAATGGTCACCCATCCAAGTGCTAACCGCGCCCAACGCTGCTTAACTTCAGTGATCTGACGAGAACTGCTTTTTTCAGCGTGGTATGGCTGTTGGCGTTACATAGGGGTGGTACTGGCTGTTGGGGTAGATTTAGAATATTGACTGTCAAATTCATAAAATAGAGTAGAGTAAAAATATGACATTTCTTGCAACAGTAGCGTAGCGAAAAACCGGGCCGTACCCTCAGCGCGTTAGTTGCGTCAGCTGTTAGCATGCGTCCGAATCCAACAGAAATGATTCACACGGCCCTGAATTTTTACGCTTGGATTCCCTGAATTTATGTTGAATGCCACTGAAAACCATGCCCGAAACCATACTTAAATCCAGAGTTAAGTGTATTTATTACGGAAATAATTTTTACTTTTGATTTGGAAGAATTTTAAATAGGTTTAAAATCCAAGACTGAAAGGGGCGATCAATTGAAGTTTGCCTCCGGGCGGCCAACAGTCTGAAGTGGCCCCTGACTATTATTTCTAACAGAATTTTTATTTCCATGGCATGCGACTTATTGACATTGTCAAAAAAGTTTGCCAGCAACATCGCTTTTCGTGTGGACCCTTCAGATGTATAAAAGTTTTTTAATTTTTGCTGGACTTCTTCATATGTGTTGCATGCATTAATGTGTTTTAATTCATCTGCGCTTATCGCGTCCTTCTTTCCAATTATAAAAAGGATATGCATTTCGGCCAACTTCATGCGTAGTCCCTAAACCCTATTGGTTTATTCAGTTAGCTATTGACATCTAATGCAAGTCACAGTAGAATCAGCCAATTATCTGTCGTGAGCAAGATTCTATAAGTTGATAATTTAAAAAAATATTCGATAGCTCGATAAT
Organism: Andricus curvator; assembly: GCA_932195095.1. Lineage (NCBI taxonomy): Eukaryota > Metazoa > Arthropoda > Insecta > Hymenoptera > Cynipidae > Andricus > Andricus curvator. The sequence goes on along the minus strand of CAKNYM010051276.1, from coordinate 152,438 downwards.
TCAAGTAGGCGCCAATTTCAAAAAAATCAAAATGTCTGACTTAATTATTATAATGAAATAATAAAATTGTTAAGAATTAAAAATACAAATACGTGTGTTTAAGTCGAGTTAGTTATAATTCGGGAGAAATTCATTGTTAGTTTCCCTAAACATAGAGGAACGGGAAGAAAGTGTTTTCAAAATTCTAAACAAAATTAAAATTTTGAATTATCTCGAAAATGGTGAGAGATACGCGAATACTGACAACATTTACACGGTTTTTGAAGGGGGTGGTCCTCGCCCACCACGCCCTAACCCAGTAAAGAGATTTTTGAAATTTAAAAAAAAATCAAAATTTTGAATTATTACGAAAATTGTCAAAAATACGTAACCTAAACCAGTGAATAGATTTTTAAAATTTTTAAAAAAATTTAATTTTGAATCATTTCGAAAACGGTTAGAGATGCCTAAAAACGAATTAAATTTTAAGGATTTTGCAGATGGGTTTTGTTTTCGATCATCTCAAACTAACCCAATAAAAATATTTTTAGAATAAAAAAATAAAATAAAAATTTTGAGTTATCTTGAAAACGGTGAAAGTTACGCGAAAGCTGACAACATTTTGCGGGTTTTCTAAACGGGGTGGTCCTCGGTTACCTCGACTTAAACCAGTAAACAGATTTTTGAAATTTAGAAAAAATCAAAATGTTCAATTATTACAAGAATGGTCCGAAATACGTAACCTAAACCAGTGAACAGATTTGAAAAATTTGAAAAAAATCCAAATTTTCAATTATTTCAAAAACGGTCAAAGATACCTGAGAATTAATTAAATTTGGATGATTTTATAAAGGGGGATGGTCCTCGGCCACCACAATCGAAACCTTTGTCGAAATAAAAAAATTATTAAATAAAAATATTGAATGATTTTGAAAACGATCAGAAATACGTAAAAACAAAGAAGACTTTGAGGAAATTGTTTTCGATCAACTCGAACTAACCCAATAAAAAGATTTTTTAAATAAAAAAAAAATAAAATAAAAATTTTTAATTATCTTCAAAACGGCGAATGACACGCGAAAGCTGACATTTCCAGGGTTTTCTAAAGAGGGATGGTCCTGGACCACCCCGAACTAAATTAGTAAACAGATTTTCAAAATTAAGAAAATCTAAATTTTGAATTATCCCGAAAACTGTCAAAAATACGTGAAAACGAATTAAATTTTACAGATTTTGCAGAGGGGGTTTATTTTCAAACAACTTAAACTAACCCAATAAACAGATTTTCAAAATTCAAAAACAAATTTAAAATTTGGATTTATCGCGAAAACGGTGATGGTTACGTGAAAACTGTCCTTTTGACGGCTTGATGAAGGTCGTCAACCACTCCGAACTAATATAGTCAAGTAAAGTAGAGATACGCAAAAACTGACCAAAGTTTCAGGGTATTCCAAACCGGGATGGTCCTCGGGCACCCCGAATTAACACAGTAGACAAATTTTCAACATAAAAATATTGAGCAATCTCGAAAACAATAAAATATGCGAAAATTGAAATAATTTGGTGTTTTGTAAATGGTGGTGGTTTTCGGCGACCATGAACAAACCCAGTAAAAGTATTTTAAAAATTATTTAAAAAAAAAGTATAATCATCTCGAAACCGGTGAGATACGCGAAACTGACAACATTTTCAGACTTTTATACAAGCGGTGGTCCTCGGCCACCACGAACTAAGGGGTCGTGCATAAATTACGTAACGCAAGTTTCCGACAATTTTGACCCCCCCCCCTATGTAACGCTTTTTCCGACTTTTCCCTGTAGTTTTTCACCATTACGTAACACTAAGCTAGCCCCCCCCCCCTCCCCAAAAAGTGTTACGTAATTTATGCACGACCCCTAAGCTAATAAAAAGATTTTCAAAAAGAAAAAATCAAAATTTTGAATTATCTCGATAAAGATAAGACATGCGTGAAAACATAAAAAATTAATAATAAATAACAGTTAGTATTAATATTGTCGAAATTTGATACATTTTGAAATTTCCGGAAAACGTTGAAAAATACTTGAAACCTGTCAAAATTTCAAAGATTTTATAGAAGGGGATATGTTTATTGGGATTGAAAATAATTGAATGGCGAGTTCGAATTGATTCGGATTGAAGTTGATGTTCGTGCAAGAATTGAGAAGGATGTAAAAGCCTTTTTGGATGAGCATCGGATTCATCGGATTGGGCGACGGATTGAGAAGGATTAAAAGGTATGTTAGGATTCAAGTTTATGTGGCCGCGCGGATTGAGAAGAAGTGAAAGTTGGGTTTGGATAGGTTTCCGATTCAACCGGATTGAGCGCACGGACTTAAGAGCATTGAAAAGATTAAAACTTGCTTGGGATGATTCTTGGATTCATTCGGATTGAGCATTGCATTGAGAAGGAGTGAAAGTTTGTTTCCGATTGGTGTGTGATTCATTCGGATTGGTTTCGGATTCGCACTTATTTATTCGGACTGTTGTCGGATTCAGTCGGATTCATTCTGTTTGAATTCAAGAAGTCCCACGGATTCAAAAGGATTGGAGGCACGAATTGAAAAATGGATTCGGTAAGGGTTCGGATTGAAAAATGGATTCGGTATGGGTTCGGGTTGAAGTTGGTGCTTTGGGTGGTCCAAAAATATCGTTCTCTCATGGAAACAAATAAACACATCCTTTTTTATTCTGAAACAATAGTATATTACGACCCAAGGCGAGAAAGGTGGCTTTCCGGGCGTGTGTGATATGAAGGCCGAGGCGAAGCCGAGGCCTCATATCACGCACGCCAGGGCATCAATATTTCTGGCCATGTGTCGTATACTATTTTTCTTCATCCCCAGCCGAAAGTACGTTTAATAATTCATGTTAATTAATAAAATGCACGCGCGCCACCTCGCGTAGCGCCGCTGCTGCTCTCGGGTCAGCCGAGTGAATGCATGGGATTCGGTCGCCCGCCCGACTTTTGCAAAGTCGAGGCGGAGCCGAGGTTTTGCTGGTCGGGGCGGGTATCAAAAACACATATTTTTTATTTCTTAATACTTCTTCCTCATCCGCCAGACGAGGAAGAACCATTTGTTGAGGTCTTGTGCCGTCTTTTCATGCACAAAAATTCGCAACGACGCCAATCGATCACTTTTGAGGTTGAACACACCGACGGTTTCTTTTTTCCATTCACCTGTCAAGATAAATATTTTTCAGAGGTTCTAAGTACACAATAACACAATACTGAGCGTTGTTACGTCAGGTTGCTACGTCAGCGAGCCACAAAAATCTCGCAGCCAATCAGAGATCGTGTTAACTCTAGCAGGCCGCAAAAGCCACTGTTCCCGGACAGAAGTGCGGCCGGGAAGACGTACTTTCGGCTAGGGGATGAAGAAAAATGCTTTTTATTACGTTGTGTGCAAATTTGGTGTCTTATGGAGTTTAACACGTAAAACGTATATTTTTATTTACTTCTCGTATAAGCAAAAGGTTCATATTTATCTCATTCAAAATCGGAAAATAACAGAACCTGTGGCAGTACAAAAATTTTGCTTATAAAATTTGCCATCAAATTTAAAATAAGTTGAGTGCCTAATGAAATCAATCCCATTTAGAAACACTTTTCGACTTAATCGTTTACGTATTTTAATTTTATCCCATGTATTTCACATTGCTTTTTTAACTGATTCCAAAAATATACTCGGAAACATTAGATCAACATCCAAACAAATCATATAGTTGTCCGGAACTATTTCTTGCGTTATAATTTTTTGACATTTCCAACTCTTTTTTTATATTTTATTTTGAGGTTTTTAGAAAGTCTAGTATCAATTTGAAGTTTTGTTTTAAAAATTTTGTAGGGATATTCATAGTTAAAATAACCAATCTCAAAGAATCGTTCTCCTGATGTATCTTTATCAGCCCATAACATCTATTAATTAATATTTTTCTTTTAATATCTGTTTGTTATATATTTAAAGAATAATTCAAAATCACAAACAAAATGTTTGTTTATGCAAGCAAAATAATGTCTTTAATTTCTGATTTTTTATTATTATTCACTAGCAAAAACTGCAACTAAAAAAATTTGCGATCATTTTTTAACCAATAGGAATTTTGTTGTTGAATTCTTAAATTAAAAAAGATAACAGAAGATATTACCCGATTTTGACATTTTTTTCGGATGCCAACCCACAATTTTCTTTCTCAGCTTAAACGATTCGATTAATTTCAGACTTTTTAACTCCGCTGCAATATACGGGATTCGAGCAGATCTAAAAAATTATGTTCAGTAATTCTTCCGATCCCGTTATTCGAACAAAAAGTAAATTCATAACAAGCTGAACTTAGCACAAATAAAATTGGAATTTTTTATTTCATTAAAATTATTAACAAAAATTTATCTCTCGTTTGCCTGTAGACGAGATATGACTTCCATTTCTTACAATATTACCACCTACATATTTTATATGATCTTATTCTTACTACTTACAACTATTTACATAAATTCTTATGTCTAGATCCTTAACTCTATTTTTACGATAGCGCAATTTTGGACGTACTGGCGAACCGGTTAGCGAGCTAGAGCGCATCCGCAACTTATCTGCTTATACTAATACATAACCATTACTTACAAATATTTACGCTTTTAATCGACTTCCGTTTCCTTTTTCTTTCACTTCTCCTCTACCTCAACCTTGCCATTTTTCACATTCACTCTTTCATCCACTCTTTACCCAATCCATCCTCCCCTAAAATCTTGACCACATTCTCTTGCCAGTTTCCTTCATCTTCCATTCGTCTCCTACATCTTTTCCATGCATGCTCCCATGTTTCCTCTTCCCCTTGACAGATTCTACACTTTCTGTTCTCTTTCATTTCCCAACGCATCCCTTCTCTTACATCGTTTCCCAATCTAAATCTTGCTATTCTGGTTCATCTTCTCTATCTATTCCTCTTCTAAATACATTGGTACTCTTTCCTTTTTTATCGTCTTATATTTTTTATTTAGATTTTGATTCCTCAATCATCACCCACCTTTTTATTAATTGTCTTTCCCTGTCTCGTTTTTCAACTCTTCGTAGTTTATGCCCTCTTTCCCGCTCTAATACTTAATTTATCCCTTTGTGCTTCTTCTCTTACCATATATCCAAGCGTTCTCCAGTCTACCCCTAGCGACCACCGTATATACCTTTTTTGTAACCTCTCAATCTCTTCCCTTTCCTCTCATCCCCATATCTCCGCTCCATAACCTAATACCGGCCATAACAGCGTATCAAATAACCATATTCTCCTTCTCAAATATTTGGTAACCTTCTTTTTTCTATTCTCCATATCTGTTTTATTACCCCTGCCGCTTTCTGTGTCCTTTCTCTTATATGAGCTCTATTTTCTCCATTTGTTTGCAATGTATATCCCAAACATTTACACTCCTTTACTTCTAACTTTACTCCCTTCCATCTTCCAGTCCATTCTTTCTTTCTTCCCCCTCCTTTTCTAAATCTCATTATTTTTCTAATATCTACATTTCCTGTAATTAAGCCCGCCATCCATTCTGCATCCTCTGACATCACTACTATATTGTCCACGTATGCGAGTTTGTAATTATTTTATTTTCCCATCTTAACTCATCCTTTTCTCTTAATTTCTTCCTCGAAGTCTGAGATTAATATATTAAATAAATGTGAGCTGAGAGGGCAACCTTGTCTTACTCCTCTCACTAAACAGAAGCAATCTCCTACTTGCTCTGCTCCCCTTTTTTGCCGTAACTTCTTCTATCTCGACTCAGTCCAATGAGTCAAACGCCGCCGTCAAGTGGACGAACATTGCTATCATTTCCTCTTTCTCTGGTTTGATCCTTTTATTTACCAGATAATTCAGAAGATATATGTTGTTCGTCACCCCCCATTCCATTCCTAAGCCCTGTCTGATTCAGCGGCGTTATTTTTTTCCTTAACTTTTTTTTTCAACCGCTACCCTAAAACAGGAACACATACTTTATACAATGTTGGCATTAGCGTCAGCCCCCTATAATCTTTAACTTCCTCACCTTAACCTGTCTTAACTACGGGTACCAGTACTCCCTTTTTCCATAACACTGGCCACCCCTCTTCTCTCCACACTTTATTGCACATTATCCATGCCCATTCCTTTAGTTCTATCCCCCCATATTTCCAGACTTCATTTGGAATCTCACCTATGCCAGATGCCTTTCCCTTCTACCTCTCCTAGCAAATCCATACAATATTTTTTCTATTATACTATCTCAATATGCTGGTATACACTTTTCTTTCTTCTCTCTCTCTCTATTTACTACCTTCCAAACCTTTTCTTTCGTCCTAGCCTTCTCCGCATCTTCTTCAAACCTTTTATTTTCCTCCACTTTATTTGAACCCACAACTCAGTAAAATTTCTTTCCCGTCCCATTCGGTATCTTTTCTTTGGATTTTCTTCCTCGCTATCCCTCCTATTCCCTTCCTCACATACACCCCCACTATCTTCCATCTCTCTCCTCCCATTTTCTACAATTAATTATTTTTGTTCCATCATCTATTTCCTATCCTGCCCTGTTTTACATTTCTTCCTTACTCCCATCGCGATCCCTCCCTTTGCTCTGCCTTTTTTATTTTTGCTCTTTCGATTTTGAACCTGCCATCTGTAACCTCTTGGTAAACTTCCTCTTACTCTTTACCATCTGTTTTCATCTAGCTACGTTTCCATCATTACTACTACATCCCATTGTTCCAAACGTATAAATTCCCTTTCCTTTCTTTCCAAGCCTACTACATTCCAGTAACATTTTTCCCTTCTTTCCCTTCTAGTTTCTGTTTGTTTACTACTATTTCTTATTTTCTTATATTTTTTTCCTTTCTCTCCTAGACCCCCGTCACCTTACTTTTTACTCGCTTCCCTTTCTTCTTCCTAATCTCACCATATACCTACTATCTGTATTCTCCCATACTTAACCCATGTTCTTTTATCCTTCTTTCTTTCCTCTTCTGCTATTTTCCTTAACTTGTACTGCATATTCCTTTCTTCCAATGTCAAATCATCATCTATTCTCTGCGAGCTTCCATATAACGCTCTCTTCTTTGTCATCAATTCCCTCTTATGCTCCAAAATCTTTCGTTTCGCCATTGCTCTCCTGTTCCCCCTTCCTTTCCTACACTTCGTACTTCCTCCATCTCTACCTACGCTTCTCTAATCTTAGACCCTTTATCACTAAATTTTTTCTTCCTCTCTTCTCTCTCTTTCCTTTCTATTCTTCATTCTATTGTTTTCAACCTTTCCTTATCCTTATTCCCACTCTCCCCACTTCTAAACTCCCGGTTTGGCTTTATTTCTTCTCTATCCTACTTTCCAACTGTGTTACCTATTTACTAGGTTCTACCTGCTTTTCTAGTGTTTGTTCTAATTTTCTCTCCTGCTTCCTCCTGCATTTTTTCCTTCATCTCTATTACCCCTATCATCATTTTGCGCATTTCGTCTAACTTTAAATTTTCGTCTTCTATCTGACCTCTATTTTCAAGTATGTCTTCTTCTTTCCCTTTATCTTTCTCCCCCATTCCCTTCTTATCTTTTTCAGGTGGTATCCTGAGCATTTTCGATTTTTTAAAGCTAGATCTTACTTCTACCTTATCCTTACTGCTTTCTGTCTCTGCCCTATTTCTCTTTCTATTTATGAATCCCTCGATCAAACCTAAACTTTCCCACTTAAATCTTTCTATCGTTTTTCTATACTTTCCCCCTGACTTCCTGCTTTTTGTCTCATATTTGGGTGTACAAAACACTTCCTGCTGTGAATCCCTTTCCTCTTTATTGTCGCTGTCACCGTTATCCATGAAACCGATTACCAGTAACCTCTGTCTTGATCGACTTACGTATCTTGCGTAAACTCTACCGCAACGGCGCTACCTCACCCTGCTACCTGCCCTGGCGCCACTACTCACAGAACTTTTGTACACACTCTTACCATCAACTTACCTCAAATTTCTCTACAAACTTACCAAACTCGGCACCGCACAATCACCGCTACCATATACTTTTATGCCGGAAACGGAAGTTCTCTAGAAGAGACACTTTGATCATTCATTTAACAAAAAGGAAATCCTATTTAAGTGTCAAAGGTTCTTCTGACCTGAAAGGAAGATACGCCACATCTTCTTATAAAGAATACAATGGCTTCAATTATCTTTTGCTAACTCCCGAACAAACCAAAAAAGGATGAGGTTGAGACTGGAGACTTTCATCATTTCTGTAACAAGAACTATGAGTCTGTAAGACCTTTGTAGGGTCGCGCAAGGGGCAGGGCTGAGTTCAGGTACGAGTTCGTGTTTCTATGTTAATGGTCAACTCAGGTAAACTGAGCGCCTTTATGAATAGATACTGAGACTGAGCATAAGAATGGAATTAACCTTTTTATCTTCGAATTCTCGGCAGCAAGGGAATATATTTTACAAGAGTTATTTTATTACTGCCTTTAAAGGTTTTTCGGGTGGACCCTTTTTTTAGCAGGCTGACAGTTGTGCAAACTCCAAAATAGCAGTGGGACCCTAAGAGCCTGCAGAATGATAAAACCACGAAGTAGTATAAGGAGATCCAACTCTAATTGGCCATTTCGGAAAATTGTACCCCCATTTTTCCGTGCCCACTTCCTACAGCATACCCACAGCATACCAGATTAAGTATTGTAGCTCCTCTTATGAGAAAATTTGAAATTGTTGAAAACCAACGGCAAAACCTATGTTATAACGGTCTTCCGCAAAAGGCGCTAGAATACGTTATCTGAAGTGCTATAGGATGTGGGCACGGAAAAATGGGGGTACAATTTTCCGAAATGGCCAATAGAGTTGGATCTCCTTATACTACTTCGTGGATAAACCTTATTTTACCGATAGTACGTGCCCGCACACATCTGTCGTTGAAATGATGAAAGACGTATCTGTTATTGATAGAAAATATCGTTAAAAAACGTATCGATATATATCGATATTTCTGGAAAAAATATCGATATTTATCGCTAACTTCCCCCTCCCTTCGCCATGCTAACCTGACCTTACTTCAAAGTTTCGCAAATTAAAATTAAATTAAAATTAATGACAAATTAAAACACACTCACATTATTGTAACCGAATTAAATTTTAAATTAACCGCCCAATATTTGCGAATGTCGCATGTTCCGCTGCCTGTGGCCTTTTCAGCCTGTCCTTATCGCTTGCTTGTGTTGCAAATTTCCGGAAAGAGACACAACGATTTCAACGCGGCAAATCGAAGAAAATATCGATATGTATCGTTAGGAGAAAAATGTATCGATACTTTTCGATACGATGGTTTTGCAATACAATATACCGATGTAATAGATGCAGATACGTATTTTACCATTTGCATGGCAGACATGTTGTATCTGTTTCACATATCACATTTTAAATTCCAACATCACAGATTTGAAGAACGTTTAATATCTTCAGTTATTAACCAGTAATATCTCTATATTAAAGAAACCAGTAGAGGTGGTGTGTGATAATATATAGACGTTATGTTTAAATATCTATTTCATAATATTCAGTTTTCTCCGTGCATGTGTCATTTTGCGAAGTAGTTTCTTAATTTTTATTTGTTTGATAGCATATCAGGTTTTTGAAAGTTTTTACGCCAACACTTTTAAAAAAATCACAAATCACGCTAAAAGAGAGTGTACTTTAGTGAAGATATGTTAGAATATTAAATATACTATGGGTGATTCCAGAATATATCGCCTAGACGTATGTTATTTTAGATGAAAACCTAAAATAATTTGAATCGGACTAAAATTATGTTATCATTTACGAATTTAAGTTTCATGTGGTAACAATATATTTTTTTAAGTACTAATTTTAGTACTAAAACTAATTACAAAATACTGCTGCGACATTTCAAATTTTGAGTTTTTCTACTTTATATTTCTCCTTGAGTATTACGTGAAATTAATGAAATTTAAGTTTTGTATGAAACATACGCCCCTAATATTAATAATTTTAATCAAAAGTTGAGAGAATTACGTACTTCTTGAATACCTTCTAAGATGTAGATGGAAAAAACATAAAACTTGCAGGCAATCTTTATCTGGTGAAACTCTATACACCCAATAAAATTTTTCGGTGGGAACTCGCTTGGTTTTTATTTAAAACTACTCTGAAAATCACGTAAAGATACTCCTTTTCTAGCCGATACACAAACGGAATAACAAAATGAATGAAGTTAGTTCTTCAAATTCGATTGCTTTAAATTTGAAATTAAATATATACCATTAAACCATTTCCCTTTCAGGGTAGGCGTGACACTACCCGATTCGGGTAGTGTTTCTAGGTTTTTCTTGTAGTTATAAATAACTACAAGTGTGGGCTCACCACACCCACGATGTGCCAACAGCACTCATGTCCGTATTCTTGAATGGTCACCCATCCAAGTACTAACCGCGTCCAACGCTGCTTAACTTCAGTGATCTGACGAGAACTGGGGTTTTCAGCGTGGTATGGCCGTTGGAAAATTCGAAAGTTTTCCATAAAAAATAAAATTTAAAATTCTACACACAATAAAGAATTGAAATGATAAAATTGTTTTTATGTCAAATGCAGCTTTTGTCATTTGAAAATATTTGGTAACTTTATCCAATTGGAAAACAATACTTTAGCATCAGAACCTTGTTTGCTTGAAATTATGGACTGTTCATGTATTAATTTATTACTCGTAAATGTTAGATCTTGTATTTATAATAAAAGTTGCAAGATTTATAGTTATTAAAAAGCTTGATCTTACATTTATTGTAAATAAATATTAATATGATGGAAGTGAAATGCAAGAAGAATGTAAAGGATTAAGTGAAGTTTATAAAACTATGCGTGAATTCCATGAATTTCAGTAAACATTAATACAACTTAGAACGTATGGTCGAGTTAAAAATGATATTGATACCATTTGTACTATTCGCGGAAAAAATATTTGCGAAGATATTCTAAATTTGAAGACGCCAGTTCAATTGCATTCAAATTTCTTTATTGTGTCGAAAGAATTTCAAATGAGAAAAAGGCTTCGATTTCCTAATGTAAAAATCGTATTATATTTTTCGTTTGACAAGCACGTATACCTGTAAAAATATAATTTCTATAACGAGGAAAGAATAAAAATAGGATTTCATTTTTAAGAAAACTTTCCAATTTTTTTACTTAAACTTTTAATTAAAAGCCTTATTTAGTTGGAAATGTAAAGCAATCGAATTTGAGGAGCTAATTTCATTCATATTGTTATTCCGTTTAATACTGGCTTAAGGTTTATCCTTAAGTGATTTTAAAAGTGGGTTTAAATAAAAACCGAGCGAGGTCCCATCGAAAAATTAGGTCGGGTGTTGTGGAGTTTCACCATCTAAAGGTATCCTGCAAGTTTGATATTTTTTCTTCTACATCTTAGTAGATATTCGAAGAAGAAAAATGAAGATTTAACCAAAGCGACGAGTTTCACTTGCCAGTTTTATATATAGAGTTATGTAATAAAGTACTAAAATTTGCTCTTTAATGAAAATTTATTGTTGCCACATGAAACTTAGATTCGTAAATGATAATATACTTTTAGTCTGATTCAAATTACGCTTTCATATAAAATACCAGAATTTTCTAATACAGCTCGACCCGCTATTTTTTCAGTGCATATCATTATTTAAAAACTATTTTTACAAGTGGAATCAAATATTAACGCTTATAAATAGTGAATTTCGACTCCAAGATCATCCAGGAACATTATATGTCAAGTGAACAAAAACAAATTTTGAAATCACGTCGCAACGACGTCTACACTGTAAAAAAAGCTGCCGGAATTTTTAATTTGAAATTACAATCGACTGTAAAATCACTACTTCTCAAGTGGTAAATCAGATTGTGGTCAGTGAAATCGCATTCTCAAACGATGTGGACTTACGGTTAGACGTAATATTGTATGGTTACTAGAATTTGGTTAGTTTGCCAATGAGACATTCCATTTAATTTCTCCTAAGTCGGTTGCGGCCTATTTTTTTTTAAATTTGATACATAAGTATAATAATTATCAAGGTTTTTTCGGACTTATTTTTCATGTAAATATATTAAAGTATTTTATGTGTCACGGGCACATTTTTGTAATTGCAATCAAGTGATTTGATGAGAAATTTATGCGTTTAACTCTATGTAACTTCGTACAATAACAGTTTCTATCACTTAATAATAAGATGCTTTCTCTTTTTAAATAGCCCTTTTTATCATTTTAGGAGGGCTACACCTGTTTCGTCTGTGACAAGGAATTTAACGACGAGGAAGTGATGAAAGATCACTTGCAGAAACACTGCGATGATATGAGCGAGGACGAGCGTAATTCGAAGGAGCATTATCAATGTGCCATCTGTGGCGAGTCCCTCGAATCTGAAGATGCATTGGGCACCCACGTAGAGAATCATTTGTTCGACGATGAGGATGACAATCCAAACCTTATCAATATAACCGATAATGGAAAACCGAAGGAGGTTAAATACTACTGCGACCAATGTCCACAGGTATTCTCCTCGAAGGCAATCCTCGCCATGCATAAGGAGGCACACGATGAAGATATCGCGATTGCAGAGTGGGAAAGACAGAGGAATCTGATGCACAATCACTCTTGCACTATTTGCGACGAAATCTTTCCAAGTGAAGAAGATCTTGCCGAACACCTGGACGTTCATAACGGAAACGCGCATGTTTGTCTTCTGTGCGAAAAATCCTTCTCTACTCTATCCGATCTGCAAGCACATGTAGAGTCTCACTGATACAGTGTTACAAGAAAGAATTTCTGTGGTTAATGAACTGAAACCAAATTAGGGAATTTCGTTTATCTTCCGGCGGATTTTTTCCTTTTGTTTCAAAGAACAGAGAAGTTAAACCCTTAATAATTGAGAAACATTAAAAGGAGATATCGGCTGTGAACTATACATGTCTGGAACCTCTTTGCTTTATTCTGATTTTCATATTTTTAGAAAGGGGATGCAAAGCTTTGGTCTCACGAGTGGCCCATCATCCGTCAAAACTTTTGAACCTTTTATGCTGCTATATTTATATCGCATTGCTTTTGTCATTCCGGTTTTTAATTGTTTGGCTGAGAATGTCAATAAATTACTTTTTTGAAACCCCCTTTTTCACTTAGGATGTCCCCAAAGTGTACATATTCTTTTTTTTAAAGATTTTGAAGTCTGAGCATATATTTTGCTCTATACTAAGATACACAAAAGCTGAAGTGAAATCTGTGCCACAAGATTAATTCGTACCTCGTCTAAATATAAATGTGTACCAGATCTAACGAAACGACGTTCGTTGCTCCAATTAAAACGTAAGGCTCTTGCAAAAGATTTAGTAATGTTTTTTCTTTTACTTGTTTCCAGCCCTTATTTTTGTGTATAATCTTACGAAGGTTCTAATAGTGTCAAAAGTGGTGAAAACGCACACCACACAAGGAAGAACTACATTTTAAGATCAAAAACAATAAAATAGTAGCCGGGGTGCTTTTGAAAAAAGACGTTTTTTAAATAAAAAGAATATGTAAAAACAAGAAATGTTGTCAATAAAACGAGGTGAAATGCGTTAAAATTCTTAAAAAATTGTACACAATATATTCTGGAACTGAAGGGGGTTCACAGAAAAACAGTGATATCCCAAAGCAAATTTTCTTCAAACATTTTAAGACCATATTTTTAAAAAATGGATCATTTTATGTTAAAAAAAATCTTGCATATAATGTTAGATGGTAAATAAATATCCATAAAAGTATAATTTATTAATATAAGTTGTAATTAACAATGAAATACATGTAAAATTGCAACTTTTCAAATGTGATTAAATGATATTTTACGTAGTGCTTAAACGTGAAGGCCATTAAATTGAGAAACAGCGTTCAATTAGCGCCGAGAGTATTGCCGATGACTGACAGTTTTTAAGGCAATATGGACCGATTCCATGACTTGTTCACTGTGAAAGCCCAATCCCTTCTGATTCTTTTTGGAAAAGTTAATCATGAAAATAACTTTGACATGTATTTAATTGTTAATTACTAGTTATTTTATTACATAGCAGTTTTATTTATTGATATAGATTTTCCGCCATACCTTATGTACAACATTATTTTTGAACTTAAATTAGATATGAAGAAGCAATTATTTCGAATATCAATGTTTTTAAATATGGGCTTAAAATGTTCGTAGCAAATACGCTTTAGGATATCACTGTTTTTCTGTGAACCCACTTTAGTTCCAAAATACATTATGTATAATTTTCTAAAAATTTAAGCGAAATTCATCTTGTTTTATTGATAAAATGTATTGTTTCTGCATAAAATGTCAGGGAACTATAATCAATAGGAAAAAACCATACGCAATAACCTATCAATTAAAGTTTGTTTATCATGTAAATTTGTTTGCACCTTTTGTCTCCGTAGTCCAGAAAGAGTTTACACCACTACTTTTGCCAATCTCAGTACCCACTTCGTCACCGGAAAGTCTAGAAGTCTCCTGGCTCTTTTTCAAAAACGTGATAATGCAATTCCAAGTGAAAAATGTACTTTCGATCAAAAAAGTATTTTACCGACATTTCGGCTTACTTACTTCGTTTTCTTTTTCTCACTCTGATTCTATAAAAAATTTTCACGTTTCTTACTAATGCGAATACATATGCGAAGAAAATGTTAACATGCAATTTTATCACAATTATAAACCCGCCCAGATTTACTTAGTTAGTAAATTAGTATATACTTAGATAATATAGGCATGTTCGAAACAAGATCCAGAAATTTCAGATTGGGTCTATTGGATTTTCGGGTCAGATATAACGCAGATCCAATCCGAAATTATCGTGTACAATATCCAAATGGGAACATTCGGGTAAGGAATTTAAAATTTTGAACCCGCCCCCCCCCCCCCCCAAATAACAGTTGAGTTTAGGCTGTGCATATGCTTGCTGAGGACCCTGAAAGTTTTCAAATAG
>CAKNYM010051276.1:124243-135097 GCA_932195095.1 Andricus curvator | reverse complement strand
GTGTGTGTGTGTGTGTGTGTGTGTGTGTGTGTGTGTGTGTGTGTGTGAAGAAAGGGACCTAATGCGGGAAAAAGTGATTTTGATTTTCTTACGCCAATCGATAGTTTCTGAGTCACTCTTTCATTTCCAATAATCAGAAATTGTTTAAGTTAATTACTTTTTTTGTTTTTAAGCTACAAACATAGGCATGATTAGCGTACGCGGAGACCGAACGAGAGGCCTACGAAAGCCAGCCCCACCACTGACCACTACAGCTGTATGCGACGTGTCTGTGAGCTACACTGGCTCATGCCTAAAAAGGTAGTGGTAAGTGGAGGGGGTGCTTTTCGTAGACGCATCCCCACTACTCAAATGCTAGCTTGCGGGCTCTGCTACGATCGCCCGTCCTGTAAAATTCAGCTTTGACGCATTAGGTCCCTTTCTTCGCGGACGGTCACATATATATAAAAGGGTGGCGCAAAATGACAGACATTCGATTTGTTATTATTTGCAACTGGAAACATTCGCCTCATATTGAAGAACTAATTGCCATTTTTTAAAATGATATTACTTTGTTACTGTAATTGGATTATGGGGAACTGGGCGAGGCACTTACTTACCAATTTTATTGTCTTGAACTCAGGATATTGAGACTTACAATAAAAATTTCAAGGTGTCTTCTACCTGTACAAGTCTACTGCTTGCGAGAGAAACTGTCGGCCTAAAGTTATATTACGCCATGTCCCTCAACTGTCAAACTCAGAAAATGAGTTTCAAAGTTTAACCATATTATACTCTATTTAAATGTCGTTAAATGTCAAAATAAGTTTATTGCTAAAAAATATTGCGTGATCAAGAACATATTAACACAAATTTTAATATTATTAGAAATGTGTTGTAGCTGATGTGAAAAATTGGGTTTAGGCATGACGTAATATGAGATTCAAAAAATTCATTTTTTCTCAAAATTATAGTACGATATGTCCCCAAAATATTTTTAATTGAACTATTTTTAATGAAAATTTTTAATAAAAAGTTAAACAGAATAATAGTTTACATTATTCTATTGTATTGCATACCTTAAATTAAATGAGTTATTCCCAAACCATTGACTTCCGAGTGATATTCTGGTTACTTTTAAGATTCAGTATATTCTGAAAGTTGTTATCTCTTAAATTAAAGTTAGGTTTCCCATATAAAAATTGCTCTACGAAGTTAAAATTTTTTTCACTTATAACAGTGGAAAAAGGACATGGCGTAATATAATTCTAACTTTTAATTAACGTCACCATTTTAATTATTTATTGCAACAGCTTAGTGAGTAAATGTCAAGGAAAAATTTATTTAGAAACAAAGTTTAATACTTACTGAGCCTAAAAATAATAATGGTTCAAAATTTTCAAAAAGTGGACATGGCGTAGTATAACTATAGGGTGGCGAAATGTATAGGTATAGTAGAGCCTGAATGGATTATAGCCAAGGCAACAACCATTGAATGAGTAATTTATGAATTACCTGAGTCGCTTAAAGACGAATCGTTTCTGGTTTATGGTAACAATCTTATTGATATTCAAATGTAAGTTATACGATTTTCAAGAGATCGCATCCTGAATCTTTAAGAAACAACTGTTGTAATATTCAGCGATAACTGTATATTCTTTAAATAATTTATATTTTAGATTCAAGCATGGAGAAAAATAGCTTTTTTCTATATTAAACTCCATAAGAAATTAGTAACCTTAATGCCACCTCTAAATATTGTTTAAAGATTATTTTTTTAAAATGGCAATTCGTTCTTCAGTATGAAGATGTTTCCAGTTGCAAATAACAAAAAATCAAAAGGTTGTCATTTTGGGCCACTCAAAATATGTACATGAAAAATCTTTTTATAGGCTTACTTGCTCAGATGTTCAGCCTTTTGACTTTTTTTTTAATATCGATTAGTAACTGTTCGATGAATTCAGAAACATGAAAATAATTCGCTGTTATGATATGTTTATACGGTGGTAAAAGTGAAATTGTCATACAAGTTTGTGTGCGCGCGCGTGGTGTGTAATGTAAATAGCCTGTTTAATTCTTAATTATTGTAAGTTGAGGGAAAAAGTAAATTGATATGTACTGTGGCGACCAGATGAGATAATCGACGGAACACTTCCCTACTTTGTAAAGCACTAGATGCTTTCATAATTTCTACGTAGACTTTGTGTAACATAGATTCATTTTAAATACATACTATATCAAATTATAGACAATTGAAAACAATTAATTGCAATACATTCGCCAAAATGTCTAGGAATGTACGTATTTTATAAATAAATTATATTTCGAAAGCATACTTTTGAAGAAAATACTCCGAAAGTTTGCATTTGAAAGGGGGAAAAAACTAGATCTTTTGAGCAATCTTTTACGTTACTTAGTTCCAAATATTTCTATGTGGAAGGTATACTAATATGCAGCCGTGCAGCAGACATGGAAATGGTATGTTCTTTTAAAATATTTTGTGTAATAAAAGTAGGTTTTACAAGTTTTTCGATGAAAGTACGTCTTACGTGTGAGGTCAGGCTGATACTTCCATTATTCTATGGAGTATAGCAATACGCACGGGGTAAAAATGAATGCACATGTGGCAAGTCTGGAGCAGTACAGTTTTGGGAACTTTTAACTCCTTGGAGTTAAAAGTTCCTAAAACTGCCCCCGCTCCTCGCCACTTACTGTCGCAGAAACGGCTACTTTGAGTACGGGAAACAGACAGAAAAAAATGCAAGTATAATAATATACTATTATTTCTATAAACTTCAAATTTGAAAAATTTTAATCGTTATTTGGCGCCTTGTGATAATAGATCGAATCTGACGTCCTGACAAGAAAAGTAATAACTACACTGCAGACAACTAGGAGAATAGAGAAATTGAGTAATCGTGCATCATTCTTAGAAAAAATAAGTCGTAAATTTTAAGAAAATTTCATTAGTAATTTTACAGGTCGACAAGGTGGTATAATGAAATAATTAATTTCAAATAATTGCATGATATACGTGAAATGTGTGAAAGCAGTGCTTCAGAGTTAAAAAGTGCTGTAAGTACTTTGTTTATAATGATCATCATTACTTTTTTAAGAGAATTGTGGTTTGGCATGTCAAGGAGGAGGTCGACGAGAAAGAAACTCGAAACTACAGTAAGGCAGTGAGGTAACTTAGTCCATACTGGAATTAACCCAGCCACACAACGAACCATACTTTGTCAAAGGGATACAATTTCCGCTTGAATCGGGCGATTCTTCACTCTCGTGACGTTAGATTTTTCGTCCGGGTGCTCGGTTCTGACGCCCCTGATTGATTCAGACGTTTATAAAATTCAGAATATATATGAGATACAGCGTAAAAGGGTACCAGATGATTCATTCCCCATCAGACTTGGTGAATGTGTCTTTCATGTGTGATATAATACCTAGGTTGCTCGTTATTGCTGAATGTGTATTCCAGGCAACAGACGAGAAACTCAAAGTCCAACGTTGTTTCGTGTTCAGCGTTTCAGATACACAAGCGCGCAATGCCGAAACAAATATCCGATATATCCGATGTGTATCAGATGCGCGGATAACCGGCCCACATAGGGTTGACCTGGATCTCTATCGCAATTTCTAGAAGGGATAGAAATTGTCTCTCTCATGGCACAACAAAGTTTGTGCTATAACGAGGTTTTGGAGTTATTAGGAACCTCTTTCATCAAAGGGTAACATTGTTGTTGTTTAAATATATTTTATTTTCATTTTTAAATTAAAGTTTAATTAAAGTTCAGCACTGAGACCATGAAGAAAGGAATTTTTATGAAGTCCCTGCTTTTGTACTTTATTTTAAAACCCGTATATTTTCAAACGTGCAACTCATGGAAAGCCAGATGGGGAGCCCGGAGAGCGCTGACTCGAAGTTCTGCGCTCTGATTGGCACAGCTATTCGAGCTGCATTTGAAATTTATTTAAAAAAAAATCAATGTTATCCATCGATTTTTTATGATTTCTTCTTCCTGAAGCAATTTTTATAAATTGCTAATCCAAATGAACATATTTTTTATGGTATATTTTCATAAAAACGTTTCACCAAAAATGTATTCTCTTAATAAAATGAATAAAATCTCAATTTAATATGTGATTAATAATTACTTAATACATTTGTAATATTTTCAAATGAATTTAATTGTAATTAATACTACTTATTTCTTAAAAAAAAACAAGTAGAATATAAGGTATGAGAACTAATTATTAGTTTTAAAAACATAAGAAGAAAATATAAATAAAAAGAACGTTTTATGTCATATTAAGTAATTTTAAACATTTCTTAAATAATATTTGGATGTTGATGGTGAAATTGGCTTGAAATATTTGAAATTATCATATTTACATTATTTCAATAAATTTTTTGAATTTAAAACATCTTGGTTCAGCTAATTCACAATGTTGGTAGTATTATTCTTCGACTGGTTTTTAATGCATCCTCATGCAAGTGGAAGGAGCAGTTTATACGAAATAATTTAATGTAAAAAAACTTAACCTGAAAGTTTTATACTGCAATAAATATTAAAATATACGTGAATTATCAACATTTGAAAGTGAAGAAAAATATTTCAGAGCCCAAATTCTTAAGAATTATACTAGAAAATCACAAGGTGATGAAGCAAGGTTTCTTTCAGGAAAGTTCGATCTAGAATTTTCAGGATTTACTCTTCATTGTTATGTTAATAATACCCTTGAAATAAAAGTTCATAGTCTATTTGTAAGGAATAAGTTAACGTTTGTTCAATTGAAAAATTCCGATTCGTTCTTGAGCAATTAAAGAAAAACGGTTTTTGGCGGTTAAGTTTAAAGGCAGTTTTCACCCCTTAAATGGCCGAATTCGAACATAACCGTTAAAATGCAGACTTTTCAGTAAAGTATAAAATTTTGAAAGTTTGTTCAATTGTTGATTGTCATACTAAAAAATTGACATATTATATTGGTAAAATATCCGTCTATAAGTAAATGTGAAAAAACTGCTTTTATTCACTCCTAAAAATAATGGTGCTTATGTTATTTCATTTTTAATGCTAAACATATGTCAGAATAAGCGTTCCAAGATTAAAATTTAAAACGTATGTTGTGATTAATTTTCCTTATCACCAAAAAGCATTGAATTAACTGTAGCGGTAAATCACCCCTTGCAATTGATTTTTTTTTAAACCTTGAAACATCATAACTTTAATTTTTACTTTTCCTAATAACAGCCCAGTATACAGTGAAATTCAGCTGATTTGAAAATTTCTGTATAAATAAAAATGTGAAAAAATCACATTCACTATTGTAAAAAATAAGGGTTGCAAGCTCTCGGTATAAAAAATATTTCGCAATGTGATGTCCGCTGAGTATATTTATAATTATAAATTATACTCAGTTAACATCCAAAATTCTTCTTTCTTTCGTTGACAAGGCATTCTAACCTCAGCTGTCAGAATACTTAAAATTCCGTGCCGCGCAGCCCCGAAAAAGTGTTAGTCTTTCTGGCAATTTTGACGTTGCGAGAGCGAACCAATCGCGCGAAGCCTCCTCCCAGCGACATCGATGAAACGATCCTCGTTAGTGAACCCCCACTCTCCTGTGTCGCGAGTGGTGCGCCGCCGCTGAAGCGAAGCCCATAAGAATACGGTCCGTAAGACCAAGAAGACAGATCTCCCCGGGCTTCGGCCCAAGCCACATCTCCCTGGTTTCTCCGCTCCAACCCTTGCCCGAGCGAAGAAGAGCCAAACCAAGGAACCCCCCCCCCCCCCCCCCCGGGGGGGGGGGGGGCCCGCGGGGGGGCCCGGGGACCGGGGCCAGGGGCGGCGGGGCATGGTACCACCCCCCCCCCCCTCCCAGTTACATCTCAAACTGTAGTAAGACGCCACCTTCCAATGTAATTAGTATTAGCAATAAACCTTCCACTTTAATTTTAAAACTTTACTTTTTTCCATTTGTAAATTAGTTTCCCTCTCCCATTTAATTTAATAACTTTTGAATCAGTTTAAACCCACAGACTGACCTCAAATGAGTGTTTTCTTGTAAGAAATAATCTGAAGTTTGTTTGGTTAAAAAATTCCGATTCGTTTTTGAGAAATTAAAGAAAAACTGTTTTTGGGTGTCAACTTTGAGGGTGGTTTTCACCTCTAAATCAGTGAAATAGCACGTTAAAAAATACATGCCTGCTATTTTTTATGTACTACAACATATTACAAAATGAAGAAACTCGGCGAGGTACACTTCGGGAAGCAATAAATTAACTGTAGGGGTAAATCACCACTTGCAATTAATTTTTTTCAAAAACCCCGAAACTTGTCAACTTTAATTTGTACTTTTTTTAATAACAGTACAATATACTGTGAAATTCAGCTAATTTGAAAGTTTATGTATAAAAAAAACTGTCAAAAAAATCACATTCACCCTTGTAAAAAATAAGGGTTGCAATCACTTCGCATAAAAAATATGTCCTAATGAGCGTCTTATTGTAAAAAAATTTGACGTTTGGTTGAAAATTCCGATCCGTTTTTGAGATATTTAGGTTCGTGTAGGGGGTAATGTAACCTAGAAAACTCACCTGAAAAAATCAATACCAAATGCTAGCCGAAAAAAAGTAAACAGAAACTATATCAACAGCGCCGCCTGATCTCACTATTGATCTTTATAAATTAACGTTCTACACTAATTTCCGTTATTTCCCGGCTCTAATTTTTGAGCGAAACTTTACTTATCTTTAGAATGCATCAACCAGATCACTTGTTTTAGCAAGGTTTATGCAAATTACATATTTATCATAAAAGTTTCGGTTTAAATCTCATTTATAGCCATTAAGCTTATTTTCGGTCTGAAGCTCCTACCCACTGAGCTACGGAGAGACGAGAATATTTTCTTGACAAGCCTTACAAGTTGAATTCCGACGTCATTCATTTGCTGGAAAGATTAATTGTAATCATCTAAGACGTGAGAGTGATTTTATTAATTAATGTTATAGTTTCTTGACCAGCAAAATGTAGTAAATAATATGATGTTAATGTTTTTTGTCTACAGGGTCTAAAATCAATATTTTTTTAATATTGATTTTTAATTGTTATGAGTTGTAATAAAAATCTCTCTAGCTCCGCTGGGAACCGAACCCAGGTCTTTCAGATTTCCGGTCTGATGCTCTACCCACTCAGCTACGGAGAGATGAGAATATTTTCTTCACAACCCTTACAAGTTGAATTCGAACGTCATTCACTATACTTGTAAGATTAGATTTAATCATCTAACACACGAAAGTGATTGGATTAATTGATGTTATGGTTTTATGACCAGCGAAATGTAGTAAATAATATGATGTTAATGTTTTTTGTCTACCTGTTCTAGAATCAATATCTTTTTAATATTGATTAAACATTTTTATAAGTTATGAAAAAAAATCTCTCTAGCTCCGCTCGGATACGAACCCAGGTCTTTCAGATTTGCGGTCAGATGCTCTACCCACTAAGCTACGGAGAGACGAGAAGATTTTCTTCACAACCCTTACAAGTTAAATTCCCGCGTCATTCATTATACTTGTAAGATTAATTTTAACCATCTAAAAATATTGAAGAAAGTAGGTGATGTTAAATCCTTCTTATGTTTAACGTTTGGGAATATAATATAGATGAAAGTGGTGACAAAAGTCAAAACCACTACTTCCAGACAAATATAGTATAATTTATTATGTCAAATTCATTACGGAATTAAAACGTATGACGTTTCGAAACATATACCAGTTTCCTCATCAGATTAAAATTGATCTAAAATAAAAATAAACAACTATAGTAATATATAAATTAGATTAACAAGACGATAGAAGCTCTAAAAAATTAAAAGTTGCTCACCATTAAAGTCAAGTTAAAAAGATTCAAACTGAGTAAAGAAACAATGATAAGTAGGGATTGTTGTTGTTGCTTGTCCATATGGAAAACATTTTTAAAAATAAATTCTTGAATGAAATAGATTGTTGAGTCCATAATTTTGAATCTTGTTATAAAGAATTAGCTTGTAATTAAAAATAGTAATATATGATTAAATGTATTACATTTTGGAGGTTATGTTAAATATGAAATGAAATAAAATACATAAAAGGAAAAATTTTCTTTGACCTGAAACTAAATTAAAAATAATGTCCGAAAAAAAAAATTTACTCATCATGTGGGAAATTTTGTTACGGGCGAATTTCCAAATTTTCGTTGGAATTATTGATGTGGCTCGAAATACTATTTCAAGCCACATTGATTCAAAACTCTATATGAGTTTCAAGGGACTCTCTGCTCGCTCGTAACCTGAGAGCTTACTGTCAGAATGCTTACGCAGCATTCCAAGCTCCCGGGGACTGACAGCGAGCCAACTTGCGAATGAGGAGAGTAATGACCTGAGAGAATAATTTTAATCAAGGATTAAAATTATTCTATGATGAAAATATGTTTTTTTGCAGGTATTTAAATTCTGTTTTCTCTTCCCCAAACCACTCAATGACATGAGGTTGGACTGCGGAAGGGGAATGTACGGAATGAGTAGTGTGAACCTAGGCCTCACTGTACCTAGAATATAAGATAAAAAAATTTAGAATTAAGGGAAAGGAAAATTAATTGTAAGGCATAAGCACCTAAATTAGAAACATGTAAGAGAACTTAAAAGGAACGAAGGTGTCGTTGCACTCGTTATGCTGGGCAGTGACGCACACGCACGCGAGGCACCCATTCCATGTCTGTCTCTCCGACGCTCTAAACATCGCCATCTCACTCCTTGCATGTAGCTACGCTGCCGCGACGATTGCAAGCCTCCGCGCTCTACACGTTGTCCTCGCCTTCTTCCACCCTATATTCTTACCATAAGCGCGTCTCCTCCTTGCGTATAGCCGCACCATACATTATGACTATAGCAGTTCAATGCACCTCGACTCTCTTTTCTTCTCTTCCTCTTTCCACGCAATCCTCCCATAGGCCGTTTTCACTCCTCACCGTACATACTATAGACCATAGTCTGACCGCACGAACACGTGGTAATACCAAAACAATATTACGTGTCTACTCAGCGAAAAATGTAACGCTAAACTTCTTAACACCCTATGATTAATGAAGGTTGAAATTAATAAATGCTTAATTCTAAGTTGGAAATTTTCACCTGCATCAATTCTGATGCGAATTGAAAATTAAAAATTTATTTTTCTCTTAAACATAAAATACTTGAAGCACCTTACTAACGTAAAGTGCTGACGAGGTTCCTGTCTCACAGGTGCAAAAATTCAAACAAAAGCATTTGGCAATACAATTTTCGCACACTTGAGCTACCTGGCTCGTCAATTTTGCAAACGCTGCTTTGACTCTCACGGCGTATCCCTAACTTCCTAATCGAAATTCCGCAAAAATCCCTACCTGAATCACCTCAATTATAAACCATCGAACAGAAGTCAAAAATTGCAGTAACTTGGGCAACCTGGCACGGGCCGGAACTACCCAGACTTTTGTCCGTCCGACGTCGGGATCAAGAATCTAATAGAAGTTTTTACTGGCAAAACTTAGTCCGTAAGACGCAACCACGTCCTATCCCTGGCACCGAAATTCTAGCTTCCGACCACGTAACGGGAGTGAGCCGCGGGAATCGATGGGTTTTAACCGTTAAAATTTGGGTCGCGGTCCGGATGTTAAAATTTTGAAATCTCTATCCGACGGGAGGTAGGACCGTAACGGGAGCGGTCAGTTTTCTTTTCGCGTCCTATTCGACCTACTGAAAAACTAAATTTGAGATTAGTCTAGGAAAAATCGCCTCTTTTCGAATCTCAAAACGAAAAGGAGCAATTTTCCCGTAAGGCTTTAATTCACTTTTACGAGAAGTAGATATATTTTCTATCTCCCGTAAAAGCGAATTCACGGAAGGTGACAGGTGTTCGCGCGTGTTTGTGTGTATCGCGAATACCTTGAAGGACTAGATTGGGTAAAGAAGCCCACGAAAATAAGAAGTTTTCGCTCGCTCTGTCAAGGGGAGCGAAAATCCAGAAGTCACCTTCGTTCCTTCTGGGCTTAGTTTTCCTTTCTTCGACAACTAGCGGTAGTTCTAAGCATCGATATTGGTAAACTGTATCCTTCCTTGTTTTTTTTCTTTGATACTTTTCTTTCTTTCTTTTTCTTACCTGTTGACACGTTCTACCCATTGTAGAACGATCCCTTTGTGAATCTCGCTAGTGTTCTCTTGATTAATTTATAGTAGTCCTTTTTTTTGTGTAAAATAAATCTCAACATTACCATGCAATTTTGAGACTTAAAATTTATTTCGAGTTTGTAGTAATTGCGAAACCCTCATTCTTCTATAACATTCGGGACAACGACTCTCAGTCCGAGAGTATGGGTACCAACCCACATAAAAAATAAATACAGGAAAGACGAGTCTCTCGCCCTTCCTTCAGTTTTTGGGAAGCCTCCCCCCCAACGTACCAACTTTAGGCAGCTTTCAATTTCAGGGTCTTTTCATGGATTTAAAAATAAATTTCTAAATTAGTTCGTACCTTAAAAACTGATGGTGGCAGCGGTGGGGCCTACCCCTGCTGTTGTCCCCACTCGGCTTATGCTACTAGTAAATTTTGTTACTAGGCAACTATGAAAAAAATCTAATCGGCAATGAATATAAGCAATAAATAAACAGCTATACATTTTCATAAACAAATTTTTCAAAATTCAGAATTTCATCGTTCCCAATTATGGTAGCAATGCCACAGTGTCAATAATCAGATGAACTTTTGAAAAATAAGTGCTTCCAAGTTAAATCAAAAACCCATGGGCATTACCTTGCCGGGGACCTCGCATTAACTTGCTCGGTATTTTTAACTTGGCA
>CAKNYM010051276.1:95570-115759 GCA_932195095.1 Andricus curvator | reverse complement strand
TTCGAAAAACTAAAGATGAAGTTAATTTTATTATTATGGTTAAAACTCACAACTATTTGGAATTCCTTTGAGTATTTAAATGATCCCATTTCCAAAATTCGAATCTTGAAATATTCATTTTTTAAAGTTTTTAAATTGTTCTGTTTCCGAAATTTTAATCTGAAATCATTCAATATCGAAATTCTCCGATTCAACATTAAGTTGTTCAATTTTTAGCGCTTGGAATTTGAAATTATACAATTATACTCCTTTTTCTAATTAAATTGTCCAAAATCTTTATATATATACATATATATATATATATATATATATATATATATTTTTTTTTTCAACTTTCAAAATAGCGGCCACTCTGATATCATGTTCCAAGTCCTTTTCTTTACAAAAGTGCTTTTTGTTCCAGGAATGTCAGTCTACGACGAAACTGTACGCTGTGCAGTAGTTATAGAGAAGGATCATCTCTACTGAGCCATTATTTTTATGGTTATAATTATGACGCAAAAAAAACATCGTCATTGTAATTCATACAACGGTAAGTTTTTTTACACAATAAAATAAAAAATCATTTTAATTTAATTTTGAGGCATTTTACAATTTAATATAAGAACTATTCAATACATTCTAAATATCATTTTTGTTCCAGGATGCTCCTACAAATCAATCCCCGCCAGGATAATAAGAGAGGACGGAAGAGAAAGAACGACCGTGATGAGGAAACCACCCCAATTAATAAGTTGATGCAGAAAATTGTGAAGTTTCAGCTATTTTCCTGACTCGTTTCGCGAATTTTCTCTGCGTTAAATAATTTTCATCAATGAAACTTCCGTATAATTATTTTGTTATTATTGAAAATATACCTTTCTTTGAATATGACTATACAAGAAAAAAAATGTATTGATTATTTCAGATATCCCCATTCCCTAACTTTTAGGTGGACTCCCGAATTTTTGCGAAATTTTCCCGACAGTATTTTAGGAAAAATTCCCTAATATTCAGGAAAATTCCATAAATTTTCAATACAGTTAGCTAGTAAAAATTCCCTAATATTCAGAAAAATTCCCTAAACTTTTCTGAAATTTTCCCTACGAAATGCTACGGAAAATTCCCTAAAATTTGGAAAAGTTCCCAAAATTTTTCCGAAATTTTCCCCACAAAATGTTAGGGAAAATTCCCTAAAATTTAGGAAAATTCCCGAAATTTTTCCCACGAAATCTTAGGGAAAATTCCCTAAAATTTGGGAAAACTCCCGAATTTTTTCGTAAATTTTCCCCACGAAATGTTAGGGAAAATTCCCTAAAATTTGGGAAAATTCCCGGAAATTTTCCCTACGAAACGTTAGGGAAAATTCCAGAAAAGTTAGGGTTATTAGCTTTCCGAACATTTTCGGGAAAATTCCCGAAAAATTTCTTACAGTGTGGAGTAGCAAGCAGAATCGGATCGATGGAAGTCGTCTACGAACTTCTCTTCCACCTCAATCTTGCTGACCTGTCGCCATTTTTGAGGGAGCATGGGGATCCCACCGCGAAGGACGAGAAGGAAGAGCAACGCCTAGGGGATAGCTCCATTAAGGACAAAATCTTTCGCACCAACGAGAGATCCTTGGATGAACTGGAAGAACAGATCAATGAAATGAATCTACGACATCAATCTAAACCTCATCACCTGATGCTGATCCAGGGTGCTTATGTCGGCCTAGCCCTTCTTGCTAAAGGGCTATGTTTTTATTACTGCCGCCCTCGTGCCAAGGCTGGTGTTACAATGGTGAGATATCGCAGACGTAAGACCTCTGGAGAAAACCCCAGCAAACAACCAGGCCAATGATGATGCTGAACGACCCTCGGAGAACCTCGAAGAGACTCACGCCTATATCGAGCAACCCTCGAAAAGCCAAGGCCCATCGACAGGCATGAGCAACTTTGCTTGTGAGAAGATGCCCGCTGTGTTGCGATACTAACCTCGTCGCACGCCAGCTTGTCCACGTCGAAGTCAACGATCGAGCTCCCAACGGAAACGCCTCAACCATGCTGAAATTAAGCTACGTATACTATGTGTATGTGTATGGGTATGAATGGATAAAATAAGTCATGGGCATAGCCTGGAAATGTAAAGGAAGGAATCAGGCCCCCCCTCACTCGCAAGTTACCGTCAATTTCGGGGACGAAATGATCAAATTCCGGTGTGGTTTGTTACGAGCGAATTTCCAAATTTTCGTTGGAATTATTGATGTGGCTCGAAATATTATTTCAAGCCACATTGATTCAAAACTCTATATGTGTTTCAAGGGACTCTCTGCTCGCTCGTAACCTGAGAGCTTACTGTCAGAATGCTTACGAAGCATTCCAAGCTCCCGGGGACTGACAGCGAGCCAACTTGCGAATGAGGAGAGTAATGACCTGAGAGAATAATTTTAATTAAGAATTATAATTATTCTCTGATGACAATATGTTTTTTTGCAGGTATTTAAATTCTGTTTTCTGTTCCCCAAACCACTCAATGACATGAGGTTGGATTGCGGAAGGGAAATATACGAATGTAAGGAATGAGTAGTGTGCACCTAGGCCTAGGTAAAGGAGAAAATGAAAAGATCACGACATACTGTACCTAGAATATAAGATTAAAAAATCTAGAATTAAGGGAAAGGAAAATTAATTCTAAGGCATAAGCACCTAAATTAGAAACATGTAAGAGAACTTAAAAGGAACGAAGGTGTGGCTGCACTCGCTATGCTGAGCGACGATAGCAAGCCTCCGCGATCTACACGTTGTCCTCGCCTTCTTCCTCCCTATATTCTTACCATAAGCGCGTCTCCTTCTTGCGTATAACCGCACCATACATTATGACTATAGCAGTTCAATGCACCTCGACTCTCTTTTCATCTCTTGCTCTTTCCACGAAATCCTCCTATAGGCGAAACCCTCATTCTTCTATAACATTCGGGACAACGACTCTCAGTCCGAGAGTAGGGGTACCAACCCACATAAAAAATAAATACAGGAAAGACGAGTCTCTCGCCCTTCCTTCAGTTTTGGGGAAGCCTCCCCCCAACGTACCAACTTTAGGCAGCTTTTATTTTCAGGGTCTTTTCATGGATTTAAAAATAAATTTCTAAATTAGTTCGTACGTGACAATTTTGTTAAAATTAGTTATTAAAAACTGTTATTTTTGTGTAGGACTAATCGGAGCAACCACAACAACTCCATCGTGGTTATACCAATACTAACAATTATGTATCAATCGGAGTGCGCAGTCTCAAAAATTTAGGAGCCTACATATTAAAAATCGAATAGGAATAAAACTAAAATTAAAATAATAAATATTATTGAACTAAATTTGATCGCAAGAGAATTCAGAAGACAATTGCAAAGTATTATTAGATCATTAAGGAATTAACAATAGTATAAACAATAAGATCATAAACAAACTAGCATAATTCATCAATAATCTTCATATAAGATTCGTTGAAAGTATTTAAATCAGAAATAAGATTCATGCTTTTATATCCTTCTCTCTTAATAAAAACCATGTCAGAAAAACAACGTTTATAATAATTAGGTTCTTCGTGTATGGGGTAACCAGACGTCCTTCTTTGGAAGGACATGCCCTTCTTTTTCGATGGTTGTCCTTCCGTCCTTCTTTTTTGTCCGATGTCCTTCTTTTTCAAGATTTTCGGTATATTTCGCGTTTTTTATTGCATGGATCTAAATTTTGTTCACAATTTCTAAACAAATTGACGTTTGACCAATGACGAAATCACTTGTAGTAGCCTCATTGGTCACGACGTTTACGGAACGTCGAATGATTTTGAATACTTTCGCAGAAAAAAAGGCATTAAGTTTACATCGTTGATTTTAATTATTGATATTATTAAATTTGAACTACAGTTGAAAGATTTGCTGCCACAGAAATTAACCTCAGCGAAGAAACTTTTTGAAAAACTTAGATAATTTCGTGTTTTTAAACTGTCTCGGAATCATTTTTTAGAGAAAAAGCGTCGTCTGCTTTGTAATTGTAGTTGAAAGCATAGTGGTGGCACTCCCATGTATCGTTTTGAAGACTTGGTTTCAAAATCAGCGCCATCTGGCGGTTCCCCCGGACACTATAAGTAAATGAACCTACAAATCCCTGACAGCAATTGTTTCCAAACTCTGATTCCCCCAAATTCTCGCAAATATTTAATTTCTCTTAATTTCGTCTAAATAAAATATAAAATGATCAAAATTAATAAATATAAAAAGATTTTTCATACGTAAAATATATATTTAAATACTAGAAGTATGATTTGTTGTAATGAAAAGGATTAATTGGCTTTACATTTGAGATTATGTCTTAGAATAATATTTTTTATTTCTCTAACAAAGAAATTTTTATAAACGACAAACTTTGCTTCAAAAAAAAAACCTCCTAATCTCTCAAAAAGACTTTTATTTATATCCTTTTTAATTTATTTGTTACTGCTTCGAAATATGAAAACAACAAAGTAACCTCAAATCAAGCAAATGGTACTTTATTTTTTTCAATTCAATACTTACCAATCAACACATTTCCCTACATCAGCACAAAATAGTACACACAGTACGTATAACAAGATACACAACAAAACTTGCAGAAAATTTTATACAACAAAGTTAACAAAACAAATTCAATTTGATACTTCGACTGATTTCCAATTTCGAAATATTTGAAAATATTATGGTTGCACACGCGCATTGCATTGTACTGACTCTCAGCGCCACCTAGCGGTTCCCCCGGACACTAAAACATAATGCCTTCAAAACTATACATGGGAGTGCCACCACTATGGTTGACAGCAGTGCGAAGAACATGAAAGTATGAATGAAATTGGTCTGGAAATCAGGACACCAGATTTGAGAAAACATTACACTTATTACATTTTCATGTTGAAAATATATTTTTCATCGTATTTTTCAAT
Organism: Andricus curvator; assembly: GCA_932195095.1. Lineage (NCBI taxonomy): Eukaryota > Metazoa > Arthropoda > Insecta > Hymenoptera > Cynipidae > Andricus > Andricus curvator. The sequence goes on along the minus strand of CAKNYM010051276.1, from coordinate 110,829 downwards.
CATAGCTCGGGCAACTAACTTCACACTCATGAAATCGTTGCCTTTCGACCCTTGTCACGCAATATACTATTCCGTGACTGAGAATAAAGAACTTGACATCAGTCGAAAAGTCGCCATATTCACTATGATCTTAACTGTAGTTCACAAGTTGTGAGGTAGGAATTTCCGTCCTGACATTTTATTCATGAAACCATTTTTTAAATTAAAATTTGAAATGTACTTTTACATTAGGATTGATTTTCAATTATTAATATTTAAACTTAATTTTATGCTGAAATAAATTAAATATGTAACTTATTTATCACATTAGAAATCTTGTTAATGCTTCAACCTCAAAATTAATTCGATTCCTATTTTTCGTTTTGTTCGAAAATAAACGATGGTTGTTGTGTCAATTTTTTATTTTCATTCACGAAAAATACGTTTTAATTCGTCTGCGATTAGTCCAATTATTTTGAAATTAATAATTAAGTAAGCGAAAAGTTGTTTTAAATCTGGCGTCCTAATACTCCTAGTTTATGACTCGAATTCACTCATACTTTGCCGTTTTGCCATTGCTGCTAAGGACATAGCAGATGACCGCTTTTATTCCATCGTAGGATAAAATTTCGCTAAATAGCATGTCAACTTTAACAGTAGATAAGTTTACATGCAAAAAAATTTAACTTTAGTTTTTTCTGTATTGAAAAGTCTTCCGATTCCAAGACTTGTGATTTCTTTATCGCAAAAAAAACATTGAGTCATATTCGGAAGTATTGAAAATAGCGAAATATTTCTTTGCCATTCCTGGACGTAACGCCAATTGCGATCGTATTTTTTCTCTTATAAATACATAGTGGTTTGATGAACGTAATCGAATGTCACTTGAGACAGTTAAAAATATTATAAATATTCAGTTTAACTTTGAAAACCTACCATGTCTTGAATTTCACCAATATTAAAAAAAAGCAAATATCAATTTGTTAAAAAAATAGGAAGTTCTGCGAAGTATAAATAATAATCTACATATTATATTACTGTATTGTTTAAATAAAAATGTTGATCTCGAAATAGTTTTGTGTATTATAATTACTTATAATAGTGTAATATTATTTAAATATGTATTGCTACTTGTATAATTTACTCACGTATTAGAGTAATACCTTTTTCACTTTTCAAATAGCGCGCCAAATTGGCCTAGAGGTGGGGAGAACTTGATGGTGGGAGGTGATGAGGAGTGGGGGGTCCTTCTTTTCCTATCAAGTCATCTGGTCACCCTACTCGTGTAGAATTTCAATATCATCCCATTTTATAAAATTAATATCATCTGAATGTTTATTAGTTACATGCTGACTAATAGCTCTATGTTATTTTTCTGCAAGTCTAATATTATCTTTTTGTCCGACCCCCCTTGAAAACGCGCCATTGCATGCACGTGAAGCAGGCTTAATGTGGCCGCTTCCAGCCCAGTGACTTTCACACATGCGCACTCCGCCGCCGGGCCAACGTGAAACTTTACGCCCGCTACATAACACTTTACGCCCGCTAAATAACACTTTACGTCCGCTAAATAAAACTTTACGCCCGCTACACATACACTGCACCACGCAAGTGAGAATATAAAGGAAATTAACGTTATCTTTAAAAAAAATTGTATCACTGCACCCCACAGTCTCCCTTCTGCAAAGTGCGCTATTTCTTTCTTTCACTTATAGTCTAAAATTGTCAAGTACACCAAACATCCTCTATCTGCTTCACATTCTTGTTTGGTCAACATAAGTCATAACACAAGAACAAGTAATTCTATAAATAACATTACAACGGTCTAAAATATTAAGTTTATCTTTTCCTAATTTAATATATTTATCAAATTTATGATCAGTTCTAAAAACAGTTTTTATGTTGTAATTATTAAGAAGTCTATTAATATTATTTGATATTGTTCCTAAAAATGGAATAGATATAATCTCTTTCTTAACATTAATAACCTCATTATTATTATCTGTTTCTAAAAGAAGTCTATCCCTAGATTCCAATTCTCTTAACCTTTTTTTAATGTGTTTATCAACAAAAATATAAGGGTAATTATTATAAAATAAGTACTTCCTAACAATATTCAAATTGTCTGTATGAAAAATAGAATTAGATAAGAGGATAGCCATGTCAACTAAATTGTTAACTACACCAATCTTCCCAGCTAACACAGTTACTAGTCCGAATAGTCACATAATTGTAACAAGATTAAAAAAACCAGTCACTGGTGACTTCCATGCTGGTCACCCAGTGACAATATATTTCCCACTCAAAGTAGTAACAAATTACAAGCGAAGCAGGTAACATTATCCCGCCATTGTAATCACATGCTTGTAACAAAGTGATGTTTGGAAACGCAACGTGCAATGACAGCTTAACCTCAAAATATACATCGTTTCGGAATTATAATTATGAATATTTTTGCAAAAATGTTGGAAAGGAACATAATTAAACGATAAATAAGTTCCAGAAAAGGGAGATAATATGTGAACAAAGCTTTTATAAAAAAACAGATATTTATCAGCTGACCCAAAATGTATATGTATAAATGAAGATCGCTGCCGGCTGTTACCGCCATGTTACTAGTCTGACAGGGAACGGTTGCAAACAAGCCTCCCTAGTAAACTACGGCGATTATGCCGTTACCTGCTAGGAGACTGAGATACAAGTAACAATTCCTCTGATAACATGTGATCATTCAGGAACCTTTCAGGATGGTAACAGGTTAGCTGGGTTGTGTTGTACAGGATGATCAGATAGAAAATTAAGGAAACTACCTGAATATGATTTTTTGTGGAACCGATTTGTGATGATACTTTTGTTTGAGTCTCTAATTACTTCAAGGTTTAAAAAACTTATAGAATTATTGTTTTCTGTTTCAAAAGTAAATTTCAGTCTAGAATTATAAGAATTGAATATTGAAAGTATAAATTGGAGTTTATCACTTGGTATAATTAAAAACTTCTTGTGGTATGACTTATGTTGGCCAAAATAGTCGTCCACTTAGAATAAGATTAAAAGAACATAAAGATAATATTAGACTTGCAGAAAAATATCATAGAGCTATTAGTCAGCATGTAACTAATAAACTTTCAGGTGATATGATTTTTATAAAATGAGATGATATTGAAATTCTATACGAGGAACCTAATTATTATAAACGCTGTTTTTCTGGAATGGTTTTTATTAAGAGAGAAGGATATAAAAGCATGAATCTTATTTCGGATTTTGTTTGATTAGTCATGTTTGTTCCGAACATTTTAATTTTTGATGTTTTTTAAGATTCATGGACTATGGGAAAAGTGAATAGGTGTTGTCCACTGATTTTAATCACAGTTAAATGTATACAATAATAGTATTTATTCAACGTAGTTTAAATGTAAATCTGATAAGACGGTATTTCAAATACAGTGGTGATAAAACGACCCATCAAATACGACAGAGTGCCACTCGGTGCCCGGTCTCTGGCTTACTGACCTCAGTGAGCCGAGTCGTTACGCAATTCTATCAAAATTAATTAGCATTCGCTTATAAGTATTGTACACTCATACACACAATGTATACCGCTCATCTCCAAGATAGTAATTTCAATTTTAACGCGTTCTTAACATTACCGCCCGCTTTGTGGTGTTAAAGCAGCAGAAAAAAAGATAGAGATCGCATAATCATAAAACTGTTGATAACAAGGCGACATCAGTTGCAATATTTATTTAACAATAAAACATTCGCCGCCCGCTATGCGACGACCATAAATTGAAATTTGAACATAAACACCTTATTTTAGTTGAACTTATATATTTTCTTAATGCTTAAGAAATCAACCAATATCATTTATTTATGGTTAACAGACCACTCGGAAGCTCCCACTGACGACAGAGGCAAAGGACAAACTTTAGATATCGATCGGTCGTACTCTGAGGTGGCCGTCTTGATTCGAACTGTTCGAATCAAGCCATCCCTTGCCACATAGGTTTTAATAATTCGACCTAACTGCCATTTAGACGGAGGGAGAGCATCGTGTTTAATAAGTACCATAGAACCGATTTTAAGATTGTTATAAGAATCTTGCCACTTATAACGTTGCTGTAAAGAATGTAAGTACTCCACGTTCCACCTTCGCCAAAACGTTTCAGATATGCGTTGGACAATTTGCCAGCGAGTTAATCTATTTTCTGGAACTAACTCGACAGAGGGTTCCGGAGGACTAGTAAGAGGAGCTCCTATTAAAAAATGGCCTGGTGTGAGATAGGAAAAATCATCAGGTTCGTCGGAGTGTGGACCAATAGGGCGAGAGTTCAGACACGCCTCAATTCGAGTGAGTGTTGTTGTAAACTCTTCAAAGGTCAGAGTGTGAGCGCCTACACATCTACGTAAATGATGTTTTAAACTTTTGACACCTGCCTCCCATAGACCTCCAAAATTAGGAGCGGCAGGGTGGATAAAATGCCATGAGGTGCCCTCAATTGTTAAACTATTGAGTAAATCGGGATCTCGCTGTAATTGTTTTAGGTTCTGCCTTAGCTCTCGATCAGCACCCTAGAAGGTCGTGCCATTATCACTATACAGATGAACAGGCATACCGCGACGAGATACGAAACGCTGATAAGCAACTAGAAAACCTTGTGACGTATAACCTGAAACTAATTCCAGATGAATTGCTCTTCTAACACAACAAACGAAAAGAGCGACATACCCTTTATAACTTTTATGGCCTCTGCCAGGAGCGAAACGAATTTGAAAGGGACCAGCATAATCCACACCTGTGTGAGTAAAGGGCCTACAATTCGTAGTTCTGAAATCAGGTAAACTACCCATCAATTGAACAGCTATGGCGGCACGCTCGCGAACACAAGTCACACATCGACGAATGATACTTTTGACAAGATTCCGACCTCCGATAATCCAGAATCCTTGACGTAAAGTATACAATGTCAACTGATTGCCTCCGTGCATTGATCTCAAATGAGCGTGTCGGGCAATCAACTCAGATACTCGATGTAGAGGTAAGATTTTAGGGTGCTTTTCATCATAGCTGATAGGAGCTTGTTGTAAGCGACCTCCCACTCGAAGGACTCCTGATTTATCCAAGAATGGATTTAATGTCTTCAAGGACGATTTGGACGGAACCGGTTCCCGTTTGTTTAAAGATCGAATTTCGATAGCAAAGGCGTAGTTTTGTATATAGAGTATCCAAAACAAGGATGCTCGTTTTATTTCGGAAGCTTCGAGCGTCAGAGACGTTGATACTTCTTCAGAATCTGACTGCCTTCCCCATTTCTTACGAAAAGCTTTGAGAAAACGTAGAAAAAATGCGGTGACTCGTATTAACTTTGGCCAAGAAGATGAATCCGTTACCATGTCTTGTAGGAGAACATTTTCTCTCACGACATGATGCGTGAAATGAGTTTTAATTTTTCCCGTTTTTTCTAAATTTATACCTTCAGGAAGTGGAGGTGTGTTATGGGGCCAACTCACCGAATTACGACATAACCAAGGTGGTCCTCGCCACCACAATGGCTGATTTAGTATTTGGTCAGGTAGAAGGCCTCTTGAGGAGCAGTCAGCTGGATTATCTCCAGTTGGAACATGTCTCCACTTAGCTCTTGGAACCAACTTGTGAATTTGAGCCACTCGGTTAGAAATAAAAGTTTTCCAAGTCGTGGGATGTTTACTTAACCAAGCTAGGACTACAGTCGAATCTGTGTGACAATATTGTGGGGTATTTAGAAACCCCATGACTTCTACAATATAGTGCAGAGTCTTAGCGAGTAATTGAGCACCGCATACTCTAACCTAGGTATAGTGACCGGTAGAATTGGTGCTATTTTTGTCTTGGCAAATAATAAAATTACCTGTATCTCGCCATTCTCATAAAGAATTCGGAGATATACTGCGGCGGAATAGGCTCTCGCCGAAGCATCAGAAAACCCATGCAGTTCATACCCTAAGCTACTTTTTTGGTGTCCTGTCCATCTTGGAATTCGAATTTTTTCATGTTCATTAAGTTTACTATAAAAATCATGCCAATGATTTGTTAGATCATCCGGAAGGGAATCGTCCCAATCCAGTTTGCGAATCCACAATTCCTGTATCATCCGTTTAGCTACTACTATAACAGGCGACAGCCATCCAAAGGGATCGTACAACTTAGCGATTACGGATAGTATTTTTCTTTTTGAAGGTTGCATCATGTCTGGAGTCAGCACTTGAATTTTAAAATTATCAGAGGTAGGATCCCAGCGTAAACCTAGAACTTTTAACTGGATATCCTCCCCGGCAAAAAATTCAAAGGCTCTTTCGTGGTTGCCCTGCGGACAATATGATAACAAGCGTTCATCATTCGAGGCCCATTTTCTTAAATGAAAACCTCCACGTCTCATCAAGTGTGAGACCTGTTCACGCAACTCATTAGCTTCCTCAATTGTGTCTGCGCCAAAAAGAACGTCGTCCACATACAGGTTATTTTCTAAGATCGCCTGAGCTTGGGGAGATTTAGAACCCTCATCCCTAGCCAATTGTTTTATAACACGATTAGCCAGGTACGGGGCACATGCTGTTCCGTAAGTGACGGTGGTTAATCTCCAGGCTTCTAATTTGCCTTCTGGTGAATGCCACAATATGCGCTGATAATCGCAATCGCGAGGATCAACTTTAATTTGCCGGAACATTTTTTCAACGTCGGCTGCAAAAAAAAATTGTGACATACGTCAGCGCAAAATGATTGAGACTAAGTCAGTTAATAATTTTGGACCTATATGTAAATTCGAGTTAAGAGAGGATCCATCGGAAGTGAGACTTGAGGCATTAAAGACTACTCGTAGATGAGTAGTAGAACTGCTTTCTCGAACAGTTTGAGAAGAGTCCGTTTCCTTGAAATCGTTAACTAATTCCATATGGTTTAACTCTTTATATTCAGACAAAAAGGAGAAGTATTCCGTTTGAATTGCTGGTTTAGTTTTTAAGCGAGCTAGAGTTTTCTCTAGAATAAGTTTCGCTCTACCCAATGAACTACCGATCTCGATGGGAGGACCTTCCCGAAAGGGTAACCTTATCATGTATTGGCCGGAAGGCAATCGCACATGATTAGCAACGAAATGCTCCTCGCAGCGAAGTTCATCCTCAGTCAAAGAAGAAGTAGTGGGAGGTTCTTCCATTTCCCAAAAACGAGTTAAATCGGCATTAAGTTCGGCGGCCGTACAAACCGAGATTGAGCGACCCATTTCAAATTTTTGAATAGGTCCGGAGAGTATCCACCCAAAAAGACTATTTTCGGCAGTCAAGGCAACGAGGGTACCTTGCTTTAAACCTGGTTCCTAAGATAACGTCTATTTTATTTGATCCAAAGGGATCGGGATCCGCTAAGTTTAGACCACGTAATTCTTTTAGATTTGCCTGATTTGACAATTTTGGAGGATTGTATGACGTCAAATTAAACAAGATGAGGGCTTGTAAGGCAATAGGATTCTGTTTTGAATCTTTAGAACGTAAGCATACTTGAGCTAATTTTTTAGCAGTACCAATTAATTCTCCACCTACACCATATACTTGTGTATGGATTTTATGATAAGTAGGACGTAACATCTTTAAAACCTTTTCCGTTATAACACTACTTTCGGATCCTTGATCCATTAATACTCTAAAACTTGCGCGTCTGCCATTGTCGGACTCTAATTCAATCACTGCTGTGGCAAGTAAGGTAGAACGTGAAATACCCTCATAATTATTTAAATGAGTTGTCGAGTTCATACTGTTTAAGTGTAGAAGAGTGTTGTGCTTACGGCGACATTTTGCACAAGTGTATTTACTAGCACACTGATACGGTCTATGCCCCGGAGATAAACAATTAACGCAAGCGTGCTTTTGAAAGACAAATTCTCTTCTTTTATCAGTAGGCAAGGCTTTGAATTCTTTACACCTAAAAAGTGAATGGTTCTCTTTACAAAATAAACATTTAGAAGTGGAAGAGGCTGTACGGCTTTATACAGATCGAGATTTATTTGATTTTACGTTATCGGAAGATCCCGTTTTCGACGTCTCAATTGCTTCAAGCGTGCGAATACGCATATCCAAGAAATTGTTTAATTTTTCGAAAGTTGGATAATCGGTTTCATCGGCCAAGTGCGTCTCCCATTCTTTTAGAGAAGCCATGTCTAATTTGCGCACTGTCCAAAAGACAATAACATCATCCCAGTGTTCCGTTGGTCTATTTAAATTCAGTAAGGCTGTCAAGGCCTCATTTGTGTTATCTCTCAACACCTTTAAGTCAGCTATCGAACCATTCGAGACATTAGGGATTGACGCTATTGCTTGCAAATGAGCATTAATCAAGGCGCGCTTATTATCGAAACGTTTTTTCAAAAGATCCCAAGCGGGTGAAAAATTAACATCTGTCAACGTTACATGTTTTATTATATGATCAGCGTCACCTATTAACGACGTTTTCAGATAGTGCAAACGAGAAGCATCAGATAATGTATGATTGTTAATAATGAGTGCGACGAAAAGATCTCGAAAACTTTCCTATTCAACGTAATTCCCTGAAAAGGTCGGTAAAGTTATTTTAGGTAGCCTCGGAACTGAACAATCTTGACTTGTATTTGCTCGTGATGTCGTTTCAGCGTGATTAGTAGCATTTGAAATGAAAGGATGCAGCATATTATTTAAAAAATCAAGAGCAGAGAGATAAGCATCCTCAATTTGCAAAAATTGGTTCTTTGAAAAATACTCTATTTTCATTTTTTCTTCAGCAGAGTACATTAATCTTCCTTTCAAGTCAAGCTCTACTAAACGTTTCCATTTCTCTTCTACTAACTTTAAACGACCTCTTATAGTAGTTTCGTTGCGCTTATCTAAACCGAGTTTTTTATAATTAACTTCGGTGCGAGAAATTGCTTCGTGCAACGCGACCATCTCAGAACTTAATTCGTCCATTTTATCAACATTCTACAAAATTTAGTTTTTCTTGAGTTTTAAGAATAATTATAACAAATTGAGTTTCACAATGCGTACGAATTTAGACTGTAGAAAAGAAGAGACCTTAAGCAATAAAGCTGTAAGTTATCTGAATTCCAGTTGACCATTCAAGCGGTTGACATGTAGTAGTCTCGTGTTTGTTGTCGTAAGCAGGTGTTCGTAGAATGTCTGTCAAGGAGTTGACAAGAAGCTTGGCCAGAAAGAGAGAGATTGAATGCGCGTGAGTGAGCGCTATCGTGGGGTGTGAAGAAAAGACAAAGCTCCTTCACGAGAATCTAAATTTTGCTTCTGGCCAGCTGGATTAAGTAGCAATTATAGTTTATAATTACTAAATGTCAAGCACTGGAGCGACTCACAAGTCAATCGTAGAAAGACAATCCTATGTTAATGTCAAAAAAGTCAAAGAGTCAGTTCAACAGGCAGAAGTGAACAAATTCACTGGAATAGTCTGAGTAAGCGACCGAGCACCATGTTTTCAAATTAACCGTCGTGCCGCCATTTTTGAAACTTCCCAGATAGCAAAGTGCGCGCACGGTGCGACGCACGTGCGGATTTTCTCGCACGACGTGCGCGCAGGGGATGACACAGCTGCATCCTCATATGCGTGACAGGTGTGTCGCACGTCGTGAGGGTCGCACGTCATGCGTGCCGGTGCGGGTATGGTGCGTGCACACATTTAGGATTTTTAGAGGGTACAGAAAATATTTGCATTGATATTTTTAAATAAAGAGCAGGTAATTTATCATGAACGTATTTTTTATCATGGGTGGAAGGAATATTTATACATTTTAGTTGCGCATTAGCAATTCAGTTTCCGCATGTTTGTATCAACAATAACAAATATTTTTCGCTGCGACTATATAATACAGGCACATAAAACTAACAGAAAACCTAAATACGTAGGTAAAAAGTATATTTTTCGTTTAAATAATTAAAAAAATGATGATCTAAAACAAAAATTACCTTTTTTTAATTATTTAAACCAAAAATAAACTGTTTATAACTGTTTTGACGTCTCTTATTAAAATTTCAGCGAAGGACATTTATTATTTTGGAGACAATCATGCTAATATTTGTTGTTTGAATAATAAAAAAAAACAAGATTGAACAGAAATGAACTGTTTTTAATTATTCAAAACAGAAATAGGCTATTTATATCCGTTTTCGCGTTTCTCAAAGTTTCAGCGAAAGATTCTGGGCACAAACATGCAAATATCGTAAGCAAAAAATGCCCTTAACGATATTAACATTAAAACGCACGCACACGATTCGACAAAAATCGAGAGGGGGCCCGCAGAGTCACTACACATAAAAATCCTATCGCAACAATAAAATTTGCGATCGAGAACCGACACGTTTTCTCGCTCAAAACTCGCAAAACGAAACCGTGCGAAACCGACAACGGAAGTCGACAACAGCTGTTACGGCGCGTCGGGCGATTACCGTTCGACAGACGCGACGGGGTCTGCGCCGTATATAATTCAGCTAATGCGCGCCGTTTTTAAATATAGCTCCTGTTATTTCTACATCAAAATAATCAAAAATGAATACAATACGATTGAAAATTAAAGATGCATTTTTTAAATTTCTGAACAAATTTTTTAAACATTGATTTTAAATTACATTTTAAACTCAATTTAATATTAAAATTGAAATTAAAAGCACAAATTGAAGTTATAAACATAAATAAATATGTAAAGTAGAAATTATACCACAAATTTCATTTTTTTATTTACTTTATTTCAAATTCAAATTGACAAAAGGCTAATTGAAATTATTTGTATAGTCGATTAAAGTTGGAAATTATAGTTTTAAAATAAATAAAATGCATATTGTACGTTGAAACTATAATTATAATAATTATCAATATTTAAAAAAAATGTATTACAATGATAATAATTTACTATACTACTATTATCAAAAAATGTGCTTATTACTTATATATCATGTATATAATGACCCTCACAAAATGCGACACACATGCGCCGCACATCGTGCCTATCACAAAGTGCATCGCATATTCCTCGCACGTACGTGCCCCTCACCAAGTGCGACCCATATTCCTCGCACCCAGCACGCAACGCGTGCCCCGCATGCCGTGCGAGTAACGTGCCCCGCACGTATGATATCTGGGTTTAAGATTTCACTGTCTTTCACCTGTTCGATCTTGAAATTTTCAAGATTTCACTGTCCTTCACCTGTTCAGTGAACCACAAACACTCCACATAATCCCGGACGAGCCCCCAAATGTTTGATTAGTCATGTTTGTTCCGAACATTTTAATTTTTGATGTTTTTTAAGATTCATGGACTATGGGAAAAGTGAATAGGTGTTGTCCACTGATTTTAATCACAGTTAAATGTACAATAATAGTATTTATTCAACTTAGTTTAAATGTAAATCTGATAAGACGGTATTTAAAATACAGTGGTGATAAAACCACCCATCAAATACGACAGAGTGCCACTCGGTGCCCGGTCTCTGGCTTACTGACCTCAGTGAGCCGAGTCGTTACGCAATTCTATCAAAATTAATTAGCATTCGCTTATAAGTATTGTACACTCATACACACAATGTATACCGCTCATCACCAAGATAGTAATTTCAATTTTAACGCGTTCTTAACAGATTTGAATACTTTCAACGAATCTTATATGATGATAAAATCCAAATAACTCAAAATTTTTTTGGTCTTTACAGTCTTATAAAGAAACAACACATTTAACTTATGTTGTCAACAATTTTTTAATAGGATCAACGTTTCGGCTCGGCTTTGAGCCATTCTCAAGATCTAAACAAAATAATTTTATAAAATTTAATAAAATGACAAAAGTTATATAAAGAAAGTCGAAACAACGAAATGAATATGAATATATGGTTTGGAAAAAACTAAAAACAGTACCTGAAGTCGAGAAAATTGTCGGAAAAACATTAATAATAAAACTGATGTAGCGTCAATTACTTCGTAGTCAATTAAAATACAATTTCTAGTAAAGACAATCCGGTTAAAAAATCAAAATATCTTTAAATCTCTAGCGAGATATTAAAGATCAACACATGTGTACTACATTTTTTTAAATAAGTCGAAGGCAGCAGTTTAGGACGATGACATGAACATACACTGAACGAACAGTCTGGTGTTTCCAATAAGCAAATTATTATTAATTAATTATTATCATTATTAATTATTTTAATATATTTTGATACATTTTATTCATGTTTAACGTTTCAATCTGTAAATTTATCGATTTTTTGTGAAATTTATTAATGAAAATGGACTCTAAAATACGTCTTTTAAATAGGTTTTTTTCCCTTGCCAAAATTTTAATGCGTTTAAATTCGAAATCAAAATGATGATCAAAATTCCAGGCATGTCTGGTGTATACAATAAGCAAACCTACAAATTCACTTTTCAATTATAACGATGGCCACATCAAAACAAACCCAAATGAGGCAATAACGCGCGAAAAGTCGAATATTTGAAAATATGACGGGTTTAAATGATTCAGGAAACATGATCAAAATTATTTTAATATACTTTGATAAATTTTATTAATGTTTAACGTTTCAATCTGTAAATTTATCGATTTTTTGTGAAATTTATAAATGAAAATGGACTCTAAAATATGTCTTTTAAATAGGTTTTTTTCCCTTGCCAAAATTTTAATGTTTTTAAATTCGAAATCAAAATGATGATCAAAATTCCAGGCATGTTGTGACAAACCTGTACTTTGATTACCCCCTACACAATCTCTTTTGTGTTCAGCTATTCTATCTTTTAATCTCCTGCCGGTTTCACCAATATAAAACTTATTGCAGCCCTTACAAGTGATACAATAAACGACACCCGACAAACAATCAATACGATCGAAATCTTTTTTTTATTGATTAAAAATTTATCTAAAGAAGAAACATTGTTAAAATATACGTTTATGTTAAATTTTCGTAAAGAGCACTTTAAACGTTCAGATAAACCTTCAATATAAGGAAGAGTAACTTTAAGGTATGTATTGACATATGAATTAATCCATTTATTCTTTTTACTGCTACTATTGTAAATTTCAAAAATTCTTTCTTCAATAATTTTATTAATTAATTGCAAAGAATAGCTATTAAGTAATAAAGTAGTTTTTAACTGATTTAAAGGTTCTTTTCTTTATTTTACGTCACTCAGCTTTATGCATCTATTTATCAAACCTTTAATCAGACCAACTTTTGTATGAAAGGCATGGTGCGAATTAAAATGTAAGTATCTACCTGACCAAGAGTTCTTTTTAAACCAATTAGTTTCTAAATTACCATCCAATGTTTTTTCAATCGTGATGTAGAAATAATTTATTGAGTTATTTTCTTCCAATTCATGAGTGAATTGAATGGAGGACTCTATAGAATTAAAAATATTGATAAAATCAAACACTTTGTTAGTTGGAATTATAGTTAAAATGTCGTCCATATAACGCTTATAAAGAATAGGTGTAAAATTCAATAACGAAGGGGCTCTATTTTCCACATCTTCTAACACCAAATTTGAAATAACAGGAGACAAAGGTGACCCCATAGGGCATCCCGATAATTGTTTGTAATATTTATTGTTAAAAGAGAAAAACATATTAAAATTTCATTTTTTGTTATCCTAGTTAAATTTTTGTTTAAATTTAATTATTATTATCCCGCACGTTGCGCCATCACCCGAGCAGACATATGCGTTCTCAATTGCGACGCATATCGCTCGCACGTGTGAAGGTCACACGCATGATGGTGATATGCGAGCTTTAAAATTCATGCGATAAAACCAGCAGGTTATATCTAACAGACAGTTAAAACACTGCGGTAATTACGAAAAAAACACCAGACATAAGGAAAAAGACGCGGAAAACTGGAAAACAAACGAGCACGGTAGCGTGCTGACAGTTGACAGACTGTTGGACATAGCGTCGGCGGCTACGCCATCATCATTTTCGACACCTAAGCGCGCTTTTTAAATTTATTATCCCAACTTTAAAGTATTAAAATCATTAAAACTTATTAAAATTCAATTAATCCCATTGTGATAAGAAATTTAAATTTAAAATAAAGTTTGAAATTTCAAAATAAATAAAACACATAGAAGATTGTATTAAAATTGTACAATCACGCGTCTTAGGCGGTATTTTTACGTAGCAAAATATCAAAATATTGTTTCTAACTAATTACAACTTTGATTGACTTTGTTTCTTGCCATGAATTTTTTTTCGTCCAAATTAATTTTTCGTTAAAAAAAATTAATATAGTCAATGGGAGTTGTAGTTAGAAAAAGTATTTGGAACTTTTTCAAATTTTTCTCCGTGGAAAAGGAGCCTAATTATAATTTTTATTAGTAAACAATATCTAGGATTCAACTAGGATCTAATTAGATCATTATTATGAAATTATTTATTAATTCTACACGAATGTTCGCACGCGTGCGTTGCAGAGAGGCAGTCTCACGTGAAGTACCTCGTGATGGCGAAATGAGACGCATCGCGCACGCACTTTTCTACCCATCACGGCATTGTGATAGGTGACGGCAGCATGCGTGCGTTATGGCTCGCACAGCGTGCGTCGCACGCATGCGAATTGATTTTTAATTTTCATAAGTTTTGAAAAAAATCTTTCTAGCTCCGCTGGGATCCGATCCCAGGTCTTTCAGACTTCTGGTTTGATGCTCTACCCACTCAGCTACGGAGAGACGAGGATATTTTCTTCACAACTCTTACGAGTTGAATTCTAACGTCATTCATTATACTTGTAAGATTAGTTTTAATCATCTAACACATGAAAGTGATTGGATTAATTGATGTTATTGTTTTATGACCAGCGAAATGTAGTATATAATATGATGTTAATATTTTTTGTTCACCTGTTCTAGAATCAATTTTTTTTTAATATTGATTTTCAATTTTTATAAGTTGTGAAAAAAATCTCTCTAGCTGAGCTGGTAGCCGAACCCAGGTCTTTCAGATTTCCGGTCTGATGCTCGACCAACTAAGCTACGGAGAGACGAGAATATTTTCATCACAACCCTTACAAGTTGAATTCCGACGTCATTCATTATACTTGGAAGATTAATTTTAATTATCTAACAAATGTGAGTGATTTTATTAATTGATATCTAGGTTTTTTGACCAGCGAAATGTAGTAAATAATATGATGTTAATGCTTTTTGTCTACGTGCTCTAAAATCAATATTTTTTTAATATTGATTTTTTATTTTTATAAGTTGTAAAAAAAATTCTCTCTAGCTCCGCTGGGAACC
>CAKNYM010051276.1:69387-95560 GCA_932195095.1 Andricus curvator | reverse complement strand
TTGTAAAAAAAATTCTCTCTAGCTCCGCTGGGAACCGAACCCAGGTCTTCCAGATTTCCGGTCTGATGCTCTACCCACTAAGCTACGGAGAGACGAGAATATTTTCTTCACAACCCTTAGAAGTTAAATTCGGACATCATTCATTATACTTGTAAGGTTGATTTTAATCATCTTTTCCGGCCCATTGTCGCAACACTCGTGCCAAAAGCTGAAAGACACCTGGGTGAGATGTCCTAAGCTGTGACTCTGTGATACCGGGCGACCTCTCAGAGTATGCAGCCTTATCCATGCGTGCAGGGCTCTACAAGGATGGACGTTCGCTTTTACCTAGCTCCTCGTGAGAACAACAATGATAACACCAAACATAGTTGTAAGTGCTTCTTCTTCTCTTCTTCTTATTGTTAACGTTGGCTTAATACTGGCTGTTGCCTTGTATATCCAACCATGACCAAGTTAGGGAGTTGTAAGTGCGGTTCAAAATAATTGAACGCGCAGGGCTGCCGACAGAGGGTGGGACAATAATGCCGACTACCCTACAGTTGGGGAAACCAATCAATACAGAGTCAATGCGATGGACGGGCAAAGTGTCAATACTTTTGAGTGGAGGGATCAACTCAGAGACGACCTGATAGAGTGCTGATACCAGTATGCCCTATAAACGAGGAGGTTACATAGTGCGACTGCATGCTCTGTGGTGCGAGAAACAGACAGAGCTCTCCGGCCACCGAGAAAGAGAGGCGACACTGAGATCAACCGTGTGCAGGCATCCAATGATGGAAGATCGATTCTTTAGCACACACTCAACAAGTCAAAGCTGCTAACCATCAGGCAGCATATTGTTGACAGAATACGGATACTATCTGACGCTAGGAGAAGTCTACAGAAAAGACTACGAAATCCAGCATCCACTGAATGAAGACACAAAGAACATAAATAGCTTCAAGGAGCAGTGCCGTGTCCTCATAACACCGGAGGAGGAATGCCCACCTATCACTACCGAGGAAGTGTAACAAGTATTAAGAAACATGAAGAACTATTCCGCTCCAGGACCACATGGTATCAAGACCTTCTGGTGGTAGAAGTTTCCTTCAGCCCACCAGCATCTGTCCCGAATTGTCACATCATATCTAAAGTCGGAACAGCCTATTCTGGAAAGGTTTGTGGAGAAATGCACAGTGCTCCTCCCGAAGATGGGTAACTTGTCTGGCCCTGCGAATTACAATAGCTTGCCTCAAAACGCTGTATAATATCTTCACAGCTGTCCTAAATGAGAGTATTGTTCAAACAATCGGACCTGCATGGCGAGAGATGTAAGAACAACGCGGCTCAAAGAAAGGCGTAGCAGGATGTCGAGAGAACCCGCTCATCGATAGATGTGTCTGCAAAGTCGCAGCATCCTACCAGCGCTGTCTATCGATGGCCTCGATTGTGTACCGGGAAGCTTTCGATTCAACCTCCCATAGAATTATCATATGTCTGTTGGAAAGCTTAATGGTTCATCCGCACATTCTAAGGTGCATACAGAGGTTGATGCCGCTTTGGAAAACCAGATTTACTATCTCATCTGGAAAACATCATGTGACAACTAACTACTTCTCCTTTCAGAAAGGTGTCTTTCAGGGCGACACCATGAGCCGTCTCCTCTTTTGTCTTACATTATTGCCACTATCTCTCGCACTTCGCCATCCCCAAGGGCACGTCTACGAGTTTGGGTTAAAAAATGTGCCAAAGTTAATTTGAAACTAGGCAAACTTAACGGCATCCCCGAAGACTCTAGAGCTCGTCGACAGAAACGCTATAAGATACCTTTACGCTGGAGAAACCTATACTTACTTGGGCGTGCCACAGAGCCGTATTCAAGACGTAACATCTGTAAAAAATGTTCTCCGGTTCAGATACGAACTTCTTATCCGGCAGATTTGGTCCTCTGAACTGTCAACGAGGAACAAAGTATCTTCAACGAACATTCTTGCCGTCGCGGTTGTACTATATTCATTTGGAGTGGTTTTATGGACGAAGGACGAACTCAGATCCCCCGATATCGGGTCACGAAAGGTTATGCAGATAAACAAAAGCATACCCCAAACGTCTTCTGTTGCGCGACTCTACATCTCACGCCGTTATTGTGGTCGCGGAATACTGAATCTTGAATGTCTTAACACGATTATTTTGGGTACAGTATATATATTTGCAAATGGACGAGAGTCTGTTCTTAAAATGGTCAGGAAACAAGAAAAAGTGGGCAAAGGAGCGTTTCTGTACGAACTAGCAAAGGAAGGTGCTGAAACACTTGGCCTTGACTTCAATATCAAGGGTGAGCAACAATGCATCAAATATTATCCATCTCGAGTACTCACTCCTGAACGCCCGGATCAAGAAAGCACAATATAAAAACTTCCGCGAACAGGGCCTCGACAAGAAGATGCACGGCATCTTCCATAGAAATGTGAAGGATGAGTCGATGTCGTATGAGCTAATGTTTGTTCTCCTCAAATCACGCGGATTGAAGTCGAGCATGAAGAGTACAACGTGATTTTTTTCCGCCTTCTTGTAGGAAAGAACGTTACATTTCAAGAGAGAGAATCGACGGAATTTACCCTGAAAAGTAAAATAATTATCCCGTCGTTCGGATCTTATGAGGCTTTGAAAGATTAAAATTTTGCGCCAGGTGCTGAGAGGTTCCGCCTCACAAGAGGAGTTATAAAAAAAATACTGGCTTGGCTCCATTATCGGCAAAGTGGCGTAGATGAAAACCTGCAAATCTTATGCATGCAAAACAGAAGGGATTTTTGTCGCGTAAGACGACATAAATAAACCAAACTTATTTAGAGACGGTATAAAGAAAATAACAATATATATATTCAGAAAGATTCAGATCAAACTTCCTTGAGACAATCATAGAGACATTAGTATAAATAAATATGAGAAAACTACGACAAATTTTGACAGATTCCCAAATCGGACAGGTAAACAAAAACCTTAAGTTGGTACCGATTCGCGTGTATAGAGATTATCCCTCAGTATTTGCACGCCCTCTGTTACGGTGCGGGAACTTCCGTCCGCGCTTTTCCGCGTCCGTCTGTTGCTCGAGGATGCTGGCTGCGTTGAACAATGGACTGCGCTAATACCGCCATGTTGCATATTTGTAGTCGCGGGAATTTTGAAGGCGGAAGTCACATCCGCGCTTCAGCCACGCTGTACAATAATAAATTACTGTGCCCTCGACTATCTATTGACATTTCAGCATAGTCAGCCCATTATTCATCGTCCTTCAGAAGAACAGGTCCATACTCTCAGGTGCATTTGAAAAACATGTTCGCCTTGAGAACTCCTTCCGTGTATCTCGTCGATTTGCCATAAAATATTTTTTTTAAATCCCAAAAGAATAAATAATAAGAAATAATTCTTAACTCGTCCGAAAAGAATGTGACCTTTTCGATTAATTAATTTTTTAACTTTGTTATTTTAACAATGAAGCCAGAATACTATGTTGAAAACCGACAATAGAAGCTATGCCTTAATCTATTTACCTCTAGTCTGACCTCGTGTTTTCTGTAATGTGTTTGAGGTATTGTTAAATGAAACTCACCAAGTGGTATATAATAAGGAAATTTAATAGGTCATTAAAGCGAGATTACACCTGTAGATTATTGGTTCAATGTGCCACAGACCCGTACAGCGTGGCTTAGCGCCGGAGCGACCGGACTCGGACTGAGGAATTCTTATCGCATGCCGTGATAAGGTGTCGGTGATCGCTCATACTGCCGTATCGGCTCACTTGTGCACCCGGGCACACGCACCCGCGTATACGCATACACTACATTTTCCAAAGGGTATTCACGAAAAGGAGCGAAGCTGCTTAGAATTAAAATTAACAGACAAAAAACAATTTGCAGTATAAAAAGTGCAACATTACAACTCATCGCTCTAGCGATCGCTCGGGGGATTCACATCTCGATACAAGGTTTGTTACACAATTAAATTTCTCTGCAATTTTTTTCTGTTACACTTCTCAAAACAACAGCTCCTAACTATATTAAAACGGACTGACGGCCCAACACTTCTATTTTAACTATGGTTGTTACCCAATTACAATCTTTTTACTTTTAGTTCATTTGAATTTTTGCGCGCCAGCCGCGACCTTCGATGAATCGATACATCGATAGGTTGATTAGTTGCTACTCACGCCGCAGCGCTGCTGTCAGACGGTTGAGGCATTCGCTCGCGGTGAGCTCCTAGTCAGTACTGATCCAGTCTCCAACTGGTGAAGTTGACACTCCGACTTTAGTTCATAATTTCGGCGATTTTTTTAGATAAAGAGACGAGAGCCTCGCACTCGATCGGCGTTCCTTCGCGCTCGAGCAGTTCGCGAGCTACCTGTTGTGCTTCGACTAAATACTACGGAATAAACTGTGCCCGGAATCTAACCTCGACTTATTCATTTGAAATCCTAACCCCGACTTAATCATTTTTTCGAAACCCTAACAAAAAGAGTCCGACTTATTTACGGTAGCCCAATATACGAAAGTGAAGGTGGAAAAACTCGAAGGAGCCTGAAATTGTGAAGAAGGAAGTCTCCGGAAACCTGGAGAAATTATCACCCGCCGATATCAACTTAGCGAGTCGTTTGTTCTCTCCGCTGATAAATATAATCCTTAACAGTAAGTGCTCTACCATTTAAAGAAAAAATATTAACCTTCGACATGTTTCTGCTCTCCACACTTCTATAACTTTTTCTCTCTTATTTCTTTCCTATTCACCTCTCTCGGTCCTCTGCTAAGAGGATCTGGGAATTTCTCTTTCTAGTTTCTCATTCTTTTTACGCTCTCGGTCCTCTGCTAAGAGGATCTGGGAATTTCTCCTTCTATATCAGTCTTTTCACTCTCTCGGTCCTCTGCTAAGAGGATCTGGGAATTTCTCCCCCTATCTCTCAGTCTTTTCACTCTCTCGGTCCTCTGTTAAGAGGACCTGGGAATATTCTATCTCATTTTCTCGGTCCTCTATCAAGAGGATCTGGGATTCTTTTTCTTTTACTTCTCGGTCCTCTGTCAAGAGGATCGGGGATTTTATTCTATCTTCTCGGTCCTCTATCAAGAGCATCTGGGATCCTAGTTGTCCATCATAATGGAAACGCTGACCACCAGGAAATGGCTTTTGACTACAGATGGACCAGTCCCGAGTGCATCGGCCAAGCCAGCACAAACGCTGGACACAACGCTATCGCCGAGCCCTTGATGACAAGCAGGCAAACCCGGGAGCCTACGTTCCCTTGCCACCTAAAAGAATGAGGAGGAATCGCGGAGATCGCCGGAACCGGACCAGAGGGCTCCCGGTCAACCAACCTTCAATCGAACCCGTGCCTGTAACCACCGACCAGACCATTCCCCAGGAAGAGGTAATCGAGGAGTTCAACCTTCCCCAACAACTCGATCAGGTCCTACCAGACTTAGAGGGATATTCTTCGCCGGCAGAAACCTCCAACTTGGGGAACGAGGAGATCATTCCCCTCGAGGAAGTGTTGCGGGATCTAGGCGTCGATCTTCCACCCGAGGAGACGACCCCGCCACCCTCAGAAGTACGGAGCCCAACTGCAGGGACTACAGCTATTCAGCCCTTAGGGAAGGAGGAGATATTGGCGCTGCGTACCTCTCCCATTGACTTCTCGCCTCCGAAGCCCCTTGAATTGTCGCCACCAAAACTGGTATACTTCCTTTCGGCCGTACCAAAGCCCCCTCCCAGGACTACCTTGAGGGAAATCTCCAGCTCTCCTTCCACGAAAGCGGAGCCTACTAGAAGGCGGATACGCGAGCCCGGAGCTAGCCTAACTCGCCCTGACCAGAGTTCCGGCAAGAGAAAGAGGCCAAAGTCTCGCCCTCCTCCACGACGCTCGCCCAGGAAGTTAAAGTCTTATCCGTCACCGCGAAGATCACCTCGCAAGCAGCAGGCTCTCGCTCAAGTATACCGACGACCTCCGCAACAGGCCGTTGTTGCAAGGAAGGCTCCCGAACAGGACCCAATCCGTCCAAAGACCTACCGGACGCCCAAAAGGCTTAAGTCGATTATCAACCGTCCCCAGCCGACTACCGTGTGTCGAAACCTTTTCGACCGATGATTAATCTGAATCTACCATGCATTTTTCTTGTAATTGATAAAATAAATGTTTTTACTATTGTTTCATAAATAGTTGCAGAATTTCTTATAAGGTTTCCTCATATGTAAGACGGCCTCAACTCTTTTAACATTCTTGTCTCGAAATTAAAAAAAAAAAGTTTCCGTCCCATAACGGACTAGGTCAAATTCTCTTTGAAATCACAGTAACGAATTAAAAAATAAAAATTAAGGGACTAATGTTTCCCCCCCAGATGATAGTCAAATAAAATAAATAATAAGGCTGAGCTTACAAAGATAATTTATTAATGATAATTATTAAATTATTATTAAACAATATCATTAACAATATATCAACATATTCTATATCCCATCCTGATAAAGTTGCTTATATTGCTCTTACTAAACATTATATTGATACCGGCCATAATTTTGAAATTCTATCATTGGAGAACAGTAGAGCTCGTACAAACGTAGTTGAAAACTCTTTAACAATAAAGTACCAAATACAGTTAATCTTAGATATGAAAATAATTTATTTCCTGAAGTTTACAAACCTCTTACAACATTTTAATTTTCATGCCATTAAAGTTATAGTCTACTTTATCGACCCATTCATCACTTTCTGTTTTCTTGTTTGAATTCTCGTAATTTCCTTCAGTTGTTCAGTCACTGGTCTTCACGTTTCAAGCGGGATGTCGGGCTTTCGCCCTTATTTTTAAATATTTTTATTTGTTTTCTCTTAATGTTTATTTATGTTAAATCATGTGTTTTACTTTCTGTTTGACTTTTACTTTGACTTTCTCTTCGATTTTTAACTTGTACCAGGTATGTTTCTTTTTCTGTTTCCCTTATTGACCTTTATTTTTTCTTCGCTGTTATCAATATTTATTGCTTGATATAGATTTAAAAATTGAGGGCCTTCTTTTATGAGACAACCCTTCTCTTTCTTTTACTTAAAATTTAAATTTTCATTAATTATTTGTTATTCTGTTTTATAATATTTTCTACATTACTTGTATGATTTTTTTAGACTTAATAAATGTTTCTTGACTGATGAGGGTCCAAAACAGTGACCGAAACGTTTCAAAAAGAATTATCGAATCTTTTATTTTGACCTTCATTTCCATGACTTGCTTCACTACTTAATACAAATAAATGGTCGAGACTAAACGTGCAACATAATTAAATAATTATTACAAACAATAATCATACAGAAAAATAACACAGTCGAAGGACTAGCGTCCCAACGATAGCAAAGAAAAATAAAGAAACCGTGGTCAAATCATAAGACCATAACATCATGATCATGTCATTATAGTGTTAAATCACAAGTTATGACAGACATTAAAACATTTTACAAACACAGAACACAGAACAGCTGAAGTTTTGCTGGACACCATTGCCACATGTGACCCTTTTACCCGCAATTGTAGCAGGGGACACAGGCAAGCTTAGCCTGGATCGACCTGAGGGTCATACAACGCCTTTGCTTGTTTAGGAGGGGTTCGGACCTTCCCCGACACCAATCACGTTCGTGGACTTCAGCCCCTCCGCATCTGACACAGAAAAGCTTAAGTATCTTCGGAAACTTCTCCCAGGAATGGCCTGCCTGCCGCGATAGCGGCAAAGATGTTCTCCTTCTTCTTTGGAGGTCACCTGGCTTGTAGCTTGCAAACGCGTTGTACTGGCCCGGACCCTCCCTAGAAATAGCTCTCACTGGAACTTCGGGGACCCCGTCCCAAGGAAGCTTCGAATTGATGCGGCGTAATGCCTCTGCTCCTATTATGGTCCCAACCATGAGGGATTGACTCATCTTCCGGAGATCTCAGTGGTCTATCTCGGGGCTTACATCAGTGACTTGCCACCCTTCTACTACGACCATGAAAATAGGTGTTTGACTCCGCTCTCCTGACAGGAGGATATCTCGGACCGAAATGGACGACGATGAACAACTCATCTTCGGATGAGGAACTCCTCAATCCCATTAGGAACGTTTCAAACTCATGCACAATCATTCAACATAAATACATAAAATCTAAAAGGAACGAACATCCGAAAAGACCTTGTATCAAACTAGGCCTTTCTATTCGCTGGTTTGTAGTACGTTTTGAGGTCCTTTAAGTGAAACGCCCCTAGTGCTGAGTCACTGCCATTAGCCATTCCATACAACAAAGGGGACCGCGCCTTAATGACTCGGAACGGACCATGAAACGTGATTTATTATAATATCTGGTTTTTTTTTTCGTGCGCATCCTCCAGATGTAACGTCACTAAATCTCGTAACTCCCGCAAACGCACCATTCGCTGAACCCATCGCTCGTGGTCAGGTTCGGGGATCTACGAAGAAGCCTCCTCCTTTACTCGAAAACTTATTTTCGGACGCAGTTCTCTGCGAAAATTAAGAAACGCCGGGCTAACTTTGGTCGTATTATTAACCGCAGAATTGTACGCAAACCTAAATTCATGTAAGTGGACATCCCAGTCACGTTGATACTTGTCTACAAACGCGCGGATCATGGATTTCAGGACCCTATTCATATGCTATGTCAGGTTAGCTTAGGGATGGTATCCTGGGTTCTTGGAATAGTGAATACCATGGAACTGAGTTATCTCTGCGATGATTTTATTGAAAAACTTGGTTGCGTTAACCGTATGGATAACTTCGGGTTTCCCCCATCGAGAAGTATCAGATCCACGAGGGCGACGCTTACATTTTTGGCCCCATACAATCCATGGATATCAATGCTCATGGCTGATTAACGACTCTTCTTCACATCAAACCGGGAGGGTCTTGTTGAGAAACTTTCGTACGTTGACATGTATCGCACGCTCTAACGTACCGCACACATTGCGGAAAATATCAGGCCAATAGTATGAGGTTGTAGTTCTAGCATAAGTTTTCTCAACGCCAAGATGCCCCGATTGCGGTTCGTCGTGGACTTCCACCAAGATCCGATATCTGTTTTCGAGGGGATTAACCAATTTCTACGCTTCCTGATTTTCAACGATTTAATCGACCAGTGGGTTTGGACTAAAGAAGTGCAGACGGCCTTTCACGGTTTTCCAGCCGCGGTACTTCATCGGGTACTTCCACACATCTTCCATCCGTTGGCGGTACCATGAGTCATTCACGTCCTCGGCTGCAAAAGCCGCGATAGTCGCATCGTCTGCGTACATGCGAGAGAGCGCATTCGGCACATGGTGCAGCGCACCTTTACGATGGACTATATTAAACCGATATTTGATCAGCTTAAGCGACCAGCGAGCTATACGACCTGTCGGGTTGTGCAAGTTATGGAGCCACCCTAAGCTAGAGTGATCCGTAATCACTGTAAATTTAAATCCTTCTAAATAATGCCGGAATATACGAATTGACCAAATTACGGCCAGACACTCTTGTTCGGTCGTAGAATATTTACGTTCCGCGTCTGACAATGTTCGACTCGCAAAAGCTATTACGCGTTCCTCACCTTCAATAACCTGCGTAAGAACCGCACCAAGGCTGCAATTACGTGCGTTTGTCTGTAGAACAAACGGAACCTCAAAATCAGGACACGCTAAAACTGGGGCTGTGGTGAGTGTTTGTTTGATCGCCGCAAATGCTGCCTCTTGATCATCAGGCCACTCCCAACCGCGATCCTGTCTCAAAAGCCTAGTCAAGGGTTCCGTAAGAGTAGCAAACCCCTAGATAAACCATCGGTACCAACTAACAATTCCCAAACATCTTCGCAATTGTTTAATATTGCGTGGTGCCGGATGATTCAGTACGGCGGCAACGCACTCAGCATATGGTTGTAAACCCCGCTCATTAACGCTATACCCAAGATAACGGACTTCATATCTACATAACACGTTTTTGTCGGGACTGATTGTTAATCCAGCGCCATAGATTGTATTGTATTGTATTTTTAATGTAGGCGGGGGGGGGGGGGGCCGTGAGGTCCCATCCGTGGCGTTCAAGCTATGAAGCCTATTGTGCCATACCCGTGTTTATTCTCAAGGCAGTACTCCGAATCCGGCCATCCTTCGCCGAGTGTTTTTGGATCTCGGTGGGTTTCGTTGTTATCAACGTTCTGAGATATTACCTCTCAGGTGCCAGGCATACCTATCGCACAGTGAATGACGTCCGCCTTTGTTGATCAGGCAAAGTGATCCTCACCCACTCTGCCATTCGGCAGCCTCCCTAGCAGACCGCAGAGAGGAGATACGGCCAGACTAGGGTGGACGGAGCGATCCCTCTGAGGTCATCAGGTAGATGCACAGATTCGAAGCACTGTGCTGGTGTGTTAAGAAAGTGTGTGTGTGTTCATTACTCGAAATCGGCCAGCGACCATCGAGCGTGGTGCCCCCTGTAGGAGCCCCCAAGTGCAAGAAGAACGCTGACTCATTTTCGAGTCTTCTCAAAATCGGCTTCGAGCCCCAAGGCTAGTCCCCTCGACATGGAGCCTCACCTTGGTACGACACCAGGTGGGTTCCGAACCACCGAAGCCCCGGTAGAAGTACGTAGAAAAATTTCCATTGGTACCCGTCTCAGGGATCGAACCCCAGACCTCCTGCATGGAAGTATGACGCGCTATCGTCTGAGCCACCGAGGCTTCCCGG
The DNA here is from genome assembly GCA_932195095.1 of Andricus curvator. Classification (NCBI taxonomy): domain Eukaryota; kingdom Metazoa; phylum Arthropoda; class Insecta; order Hymenoptera; family Cynipidae; genus Andricus; species Andricus curvator. The sequence continues at coordinate 84,847 of CAKNYM010051276.1, read as the reverse complement.
CGCGATACATATTATCGAGAACTTTTTTCAGCCAGTACAGATGCACCTCAACACTTTCTGATACTATGATGATATCAACTAGATACGCAAAGCAGTGTGGACGCACTTCTGGACCGATTAGCTTGAGTAGATTAGTAGGCTGCGTTCTAACTCAAGATTCTTACCTTACCGACATCGAGAAGCTTCTAAGCTGTAGTGGTTTGTGTCCGTGCTAAGTTTCTAGAAATGTGGTTCGTGTCCGTGCTAAGTTTCTAGAATATTCTTGACGATGTCATCATGAATTCCTACCTTACCGACATTGATACAAGACGGGTACTGGCCAAAGGGGACTAGACCACTTTTACAGGAGGGCTACTGGGTCAAATCTATGTATTCAGATGAGGCATACTGAACCACTAATACAAGAGGGCTACCGAGCAACTTTTCACAAGAGGAAGATGCAATTAAGCATTTTGCGTAAATACCTTCAAGGTTATATTTTGCTTTGTCCTAGCATTTTCTACTGCGTCATATAGTTATGAGAAAAAACAAGGATGATTTATTGTTTCCTTAAAGATAAATATATAATTAAAAATTCCTTTCTTTATTTATTCAATGCGCAAAATCATGAATTCCTGGCTTACCGATATTGATACAAGAGGACTACTGAGCCATTTTTATAAGAGGGCTACAGAGCTACTTTTATAACAAGATTTCTAAACCACTTTTAATAATATAGCCTGATAATTAAAATAAATTCATTTAAACAATTTAATTTTCATCAAATGCCTAGCTGTGTGAGATTTCCGTGTGACTCATACGGTTTCGTGCATGTGCGTTGCTCTGATTGTAAGAGACTCGCGCGTGTATGAACTCAAATGACTGTATGTGTAGCGGTGGTGCTACTTTAGCACAAGGCGTCTGTGCGAAAGCCAAAATAAAATGGGTTGAGTCTAAACACCGATTTATTATACTTTTCTGAATGATAGCTCTATCACCTTTATTTTTTGCAAAATATCTTTTGTAATACGCGCAGTTGATTGCATTGATAAACATGCAGGAAATCACACACATCTAGGCATTTGCTAAAAATTACATTGTTTAAATGCATTTATTTCAATTATCAGGCTATATTATTAAAAAGTGGTTTAGAAATCCTTTTGTAGAAGTTGCTCTGTAGTCCTCTTGTATCAATGTCGGTAAGGTAAAAATTCATGATGACGTCACCAAGAATGTTCTAGAAACTTAGCACGGACACGAACCACTTTTCGAGAAACTTAGCACGGACACAAACCACTACAGCTTAGAAGCTTCTCGATGTCGGTAAGGTGGGGATCTTGAGTTAGAACGCAGCCTGCTCATCTACAAGCTTGTCGATAAATCGCTGAAAGGTTGCTGGCGCAACGAACAACCTGAACAGCATTCTTTTGTACTAAAAAAGCCCCCGACCTAGCACTGAAAAGGCCATTATCGTGCGACTATCATCATCTAAGGGAACCTAATGGTACGCTAAACATAAAACGGTCGTCGACATGTAGTGAGCCGATCTCAAATTGTCAAGGATGTCTTCCAAGAACGGAAGCGGATATGCTTCACCCTTGGAAACCTCGTTGACTTTTCGATAGTCGACACACATACAATAAGCTCCGTTAGGGTTCTTGACCATAACCACGAGGCTTGACCAGTCTGAGTTCGACTGCTCGATAAAGCCTTCTGCTAAGAGGTGATCCACTTCATCATACGTAGCCTTCAGTACTACAGGTGAAACCCCGATAGTGTCTGTTTGACTGGCGGATGTCCCTGGACATCGATTTTATGTCTGACGAGAGTGGTTCTTTCAATTTTCGGCGCTTCCGAGGATATTGCATCTGCTCAAAAATCTTTGAGTTGTGCTTCTTCATCTTCCGACAACTCGACTATACCATATAACTATACTACTATACATTTCATGTTGCGCGATCTTTTCTGCCCGCATTTCCAATATGTCTACGTTACTATAATGGACAATGTGGTCCTCGCCCGGACGCCTTGCTAGATACCACGAATCCCTAAGGTCATTTTGGATGAGACCGAATTTACACATGAAATCCCACCCTAAAATGCAATCTGGTGTAACCTCGCTAGCTATCCGAAAAGCGACTTCTTTATTTACACCGTCCAGCTCCCCGGGATGGAATACGCGACCTAGCACAATCGACGTCGTGCCATTAGCTACGTGCATATTTTTCGCTTTTGGTTCAATCATCTTACGCCCTACTTTGGTCATTAGCCGTTTACCCGAAGCCTCTTTCAAAAACGATCTTGATCGATAAGCGTGGTTAATTCTTCCGACCCGATTCTAATTTTTGCGGAAATTCGCGTAGCCTTGTCCTCTATCTCAATCTCGCCGGACAACGGAATTTCTTCGGCGGTCGAAGCGACCAGAGCGACTTGACTTAAAATCTGGTGAATCGTCCAGCCTAATAATTTCCACCGGTTCCTTGGTCATTGTTTTAGAGAAAGACGGGGCCATTATTCTAATCAATGGTATTGGAGCAGACGGAGTCTCTATGTTTACATTACGTGTTCCCTCATTTGTCGCAGGAGGAACTAGGGATTTCGAATTTTCCTCCCCTCGTCGTTTCCCTTAGCCTTGCTTTTCAAGCACTCTTTCTTTAAAACTCCGTCGGCTCCGCAACCATAGCAGAACAAACGTTTCTTTTCTTTGCAGAAAGGGAACATATGACCTACTTTTGAGAAGTTGTAGCATTTTATATTTTTGTTCATCCCCTCTAGCCTATTATTGCTATTGCTACTCCCCCAATTATTCCTTTCGGTTTGTTTGAATTTTTCGGTTCTTCTGCTAGAATCGGCACAAATCTGATTCGGTGTCTTCAAATCGTCGAGTTGGTTCATTAAATCGATGACAATGCTCTATAATTGGTTAATGCTCGCGTTGTCTTTCTTATCCCTATCGTTGTATAATAAGGATTCTAAAGATATAATTTTTTTTTAATCCTCGATACGGGAATCATTTTTTGGTTCGGTTTTAGGGGCGCAGTTCCGAATAGGTGAACCCTCCGAGTTTGTTGAAACCACGTATACTTACGGATTTTGATGCGCTCATTACGAAAATCATAGTGAAAATTGGCGACAAGGACGTCTTCATGGTAAAAACCATAAAAAAACCCATAAAATTATGTTTTTTTTCCTTATCTGAGTAAATACGCAGAATTTTGAAAAATATTTCAGACAAAAGTTCTAGCTAGTATAAAAATACATCTTTTTTGCATTATACACTTTTTGCCTAAAACCATTATTTTTCGATAAAAAGAGGATATCGTTGGAAAAACAATGAAAATAAGAAAACAGTTGCAGATATGCCTTCGGTCACGCTTGCCCCCTTTTCCAGGTTTAAGGAAGGGGGGACTACGCATTTACTGACTGGTTACGGAAATGTGTCCAGTCACGCTCGTCCCCCTTTCCAGGTTTAAGTTGGGTGGAGGGGCTACACATTTGCTGACTGGTTACGGAAATGTGTTCAGACACGCTCGTCCCCTTTTCGAGGTTTAAGTGGGGGGGGCTACGCATTTGCTGACTGGCTACGGAAATGTGTTCAGTCACGCTCGTCCCCTTTCCGAGGTTTAAGTGGAGGGCGGGGGGACTACGCATTTGCTGACTGGCTACGGAAATGTGTTCAGTCACGCTCGTCCCCTTTTCCAGGTTTAAGTGGAGGGGCTACGCACTTGCTGGCTGGTTACGAAAATGCGTTCAGTTACGCTCGTCCCCTTTTCCATGTTTAAGTTGGGGGGGGGGAGCATTTACTGACTGGTTACGGAAATGTGTTCAGTCATGCTCGTCCCCTTTTCCAGGTTTAAGTTGGAGGGGGTGAGGGCTACGCATATACTGACTAGTTACGAAAATGCGTTCGGTTACGCTCGCCTCCTTTTCCAGGTTTAAGTGAAATAGTCCCTATGGGAAAAAGGGACGAGAGTGACTAAACGCACTTTCGTAGCCAGTCAAAAACTACATAAAAATCATGGTTTTTGCGTTTATCTTAGCCAATACGCAAAATTTCTCAAAATTTTCTGAACAAAAGTTGTAGCTTTCACCGAGATACACATTTTTTGTTATATGCATTTTTTTACGAGTGAGAATTTCCGAGAATATTAGTGATACATCTGATGAGGTGTAACAAATTTTAGTGCGGTAAGCAACAGATTTTAGTGCAGTAAGCAACAGGTCTTTCTTTACCGTCCGCGCTCATGGTACTTACAGGCGTGTGTTTCTCGCGTGCATTTATTTTTTTCGAGTCTACTTGAGTGGATAGCGCATTGTCTTTTCACTTTTTTTCTTCTCTCGGGGTACCATTAAGATGGATCACCAATATAACCTTTTTAGTTTATGTATGATCCTCCAGAATATGGAAAAAACACTTCAGTGGTTGCGAGAAATAGAATTGATTCCTGCTGAACGATTCTGCTCCAAACACAAAAAAAGATGATTATGTTGGAATCCGAATTGACTTGCGGTCGATTGTTATGTCATAAAAAAGGTTTGTATCGTCACACTCACACCGTTGCGGAAAATACGTGGTTTGAAAACTGCCACATTTCTGCAGCGGCGTGTATGCTCATTTCATACTGTTTTGCTGTAAACTTTAATTTTGATCAAACGATCCGCGAAAGAAGCATTGTAAACGATCAGATGATTTCGCGGGAAAACTGTTGCGGGTCGCTTCTCTTTTTGTAGAGAGGTCTGTATGGTTGTTCTTGACAATAAGTTCGAAGAGGAAGGTCGTATCGGAGGTGTCGGTGAAGTATTAGAAATTGATGAATGCAAGATCGGTCGTCGAAAATACGAGAGAGGACGAGTAGTGGAAGGATCGTGGATCCTCGGAATGATCCACAGAGGACATCCCTACAATTATCGGTTGGAAATCTGCCCCGATAATAAAAGAGATCAAGCTTCTTTACTTGAGTTGATAAAAAAACATGTAGCTGAAGGGACAGAGATCCACACCGTTTGTTGGAAAGGTTATATTAACCTCAAAGATCATGGTTTCGTTCACAAAACTGTGAATCATTCCGAGGAGTTTGTCGAATTTTATTTTATTTATCGAATCATCTTGGCGGTGGATGCGACGATTTCTCTCACGATGAGGAGTGCACAAGAAGCAACCTCGCAGACCATTTCTGTGAATTTTTGTGGCGGCGACAGATTAAAAAACAAAGCGCTGACCCGTTTAAGCAACTGACTGCTGATATTAAAATGTGCTACCCTGGACACTGAATATATTCAGCACTTCATGCGCGTTTTATTCAGATTTTATTTAGGCTTCAGCCTCTTTGCTTTTTTCAAGTTTTCTACGTTAAAAATAATATAAAAGGAATAAAAAATAATAAAATATATGCATACAAAAAATTAAAAAATATAAAAAATGCTCTTCAAAGTACTCCAACCTTCCCACGGTGAAGAGCGTGATTGGGTACCAAGCCGAAACTAATGGACACACGATGCAAAAAAATCAATTGTCAGTAAATATGTAGCCCCCCCCCCCCACACACACACACTTAAACCTGGAAAAGGGGACGAGCGTAACTGAACGCATTTTCGTAACTATCCAGTACGTTCGTAGCCCCCCCCCCTCCACACACTTAACTTTGGACAGGGGGACAAGCGTGACCGAACGCATATCTGTAACAGTTTTCTTGTTTTTCCAAAGCAATCCTCCTTTTCTCGAAAAATAATGGTTTTAGGCAAAAAGCGTATGATACAAAAATATGTATTTTTATACTAGCTACCCAGCTAACACAGTTACTAGTCCGAATAGTCACATAATTGTAACAAGATTAAAAAAACCAGTCACTGGTGACTTCCATGCTGGTCACCCAGTGACAATATATTTCCCGCTCAAAGTAGTAACAAATTACAAGCGAAGCAGGTAACATTATCCCGCCATTGTAATCACATGCTTGTAACAAAGTGATGTTTGGAAACGCAACGTGCAATGACAGCTTAACCTCTAAATATACATCGTTTCGGAATTATAATTATGAATATTTTTGCAAAAATGTTGGAAAGGAACATAATTAAACGATAAATAAGTTCCAGAAAAGGGAGATAATATGTGAACAAAGCTTTTATAAAAAAACAGATATTTATCAGCTAAACCCTTACGAAAAAGAAATTACATTATAGAGGTTAGACCCAAAATGTATATGTATAAATGAAGATCGCTGCCGGCTGTTACCGCCATGTTACTAGTCTGACAGGGAACGGTTGCAAACAAGCCTCCCTAGTAAACTACGGCGATTATGCCGTTACCTGCTAGGAGACTGAGATACAAGTAACAATTCCTCTGATAACATGTGATCATTCAGGAACCTTTCAGGATGGTAACAGGTTAGCTGGGTACATCTTTTGTTTGAAACATTTTTCAAAACTCTTCGTATTTACTGAGATAAAGAAAAGAATCAGAATTTTATGGGGCTTTTTATGGTTTTTACAATGACTAAATGCTAGGTCCACCTAGCTTCCCCTACGATATCCCTACTATATACTATATCCCATGTGCCTGTATTGTTGAAGAAGTGAGCGTTCAAGATTCTTTGGATTCGATTCGTTCTAAGACTCGTTAACCAACTAAAATCTTGTCCCCCAGCCATGATTGCCGATTAAAAAAAAATTGAGAAAAAAGAAACTTTTAAAATAATGTAGAAAAAAATTCAATTTATCTTCAATCAGGAGGAGAAAGAAAGAAAATTAATTTCCAATGTTAAAGAGGATTTCAATTAATTTAATTCAATTAATTAATTAATCTTCATAATTGAAAAGAGAGAACAAAATTTATTTCACTCGTCACACTATATCGGGCACCGAATTTTCGCCTAGTCTCCCCGCAACCTCGTACACGAACCTTGACCTGTCAAAATTTTACGCACGCGAAAGGAGAGAAAAATACACTAGCCGACCTATCACCGGAAAAAATTATAAATTTTAATTTAAATTTACTCTGAAATTGAAAGCCAACATTTTAAAATGTTTGGCATGTCCGTACTCCAAAGGTCAATGAAGGTCGACGCCATTGCTGTCAACAGATTTCAATACACTTCCTATTAAAAAGTCATACACACTGCCTTATATGATTTCAAACCACCAATCTGAAGATTGGATGGCACACTTAAATTTTACTTAAAGGCGAGAACAATAGACATACCTTAGAATCGATCATTACTCAAATAGAGCTCAGTTTGGGTCTTAAGACTTCACGCCTAGTATTCAACCTTAGGGTTCTAAAACTCTTTTAATCTAAACACTTCGATCGATTGATCTCATTCTCAAAATTTCTCAAAAGTCTAGTTTCATTTCGGCGACTGAATTATTTCTCGTGACAGATAATATGAACGACGAGCTGGTTGAACACAGAATAGCACTTAAGAAATGGCCAAGCGGCACACTATGGACAGTTTTTTTGAATTAGGTCTGAAAGCCGTAGAACCTTTGATAAGAATGACCTAGAGGGATAAAATTTTGTTTTTAATGACAGATAAATCATCAGCGACTATAGGAAAAATATAGAGAAAGTGTTAAATATAAATTTTAACCTTCAAAATCCATGTTGAAGATTGCAATTTTTGTAAAAAATTTCGTTGATCGAATACCACAGGCGTATACATATTGTGACGGGGTAATTCATACCCCGCACAAATACAGTAAAAATTATAAAATTTAAGTGTAAAATTTTACTAGGGAGATGAATTTAGAATCACGAATCGCAAATCAACTAAAAATAAGAGACTCATTACATGTCAAAACTAGGGAGGTTAGGTCATCCGACCGGAACCAATACTTGCCAGACCACGGGGTTCCAATTTATAAAAAAGTTCATTATTTCTTCTAATTTTTGGTTCGTATTATTTTGTTTATTTCATATTGCAACTCGAGTGGCAAGGGCGGATCAACCACCCCAAAAAACAATAACAACAACTGTCACCTTAAACGAGGGTGTCTGCAGGGGAGGGCTGCTGTCGACAGGGACTAAGAAGAGGAGATTTTCCTGGCGCATGTGTAGTGGACGGGATTCCCGCACGTACAAGAGCGCTCGGAAAAACTAGGATCAAGCTGGCGCAGAGAATCTGCGCGGTGAGCCGAGTCAGCCACCCCTGGACCATCGACTAGCGGGAGACCTCGAGGTTCTGCGTGGCACAGAACGCACCTTGACTATGCGCTACCACGCTGCGGGTTACCGAACCTGGCGGTTGTCCTTTTCCTTCCTTCGTCCTCTCACTCTGTAGTTCTACGCTCGTACTCGAGTGGCGCTCCGACTCCTATGAGAGGGAGAGCGGGGACGCCACTCTGAAATTCATTCGTGATTCTGGACTCGCAGCGAATACTTCGCCAGTCAAATATAGAGCCAACGGAATTTAAGGAGATTGTAAAAATAAAAGAAAGACCATGAGAGGACGATCACGAGGAGGACGGTTGGCCAGGTAGGTCCCCTGTCATTTCTTTGTCGAGATGTAACTTCGTCTTCGCGTTTCAACGTCGTGTGTCGAATTAGTATTCACACGCCGTTGAAATTTGTAAGTTGCTGACCTCGGTCAAGGTCACGGGTGTAAAGTCGAGTCAGTGTAGATCTATTAATAGGAAATCTTGTGTATTTTATGGGCCGACATGACCCCGCTAGTGTGGTAAAAGCATCATGATCAGGTTGTAAACTATAATAGTCAAAAATTTGACTAGGGGTCACTCAAACCCCATCATAATAAAATGTCGATTCTGTTGTTACTTTGATTTTGGAGTGGGACAAAGGCCCACTCGTTATTTAGACTGGCTCATGTGCAATCATTTCGATAGACTCTCTTAATGAATTATATCCGTAGTTAATATTAAAATCCTGACTTTCAATTGACTTCACCTCCCCCTGTGTTCCCCCTTACTCCGCCACTCTACCGGAGCTATCGGGCTACTACACCGTGATCCATTCGGAATAAGTTAGATAATATGAATTGCAATCTTTTGGTAGTTTGAGATTAGGCAAACTATCTGGCGCCCTTCAGGCAAACATTGGACTCATTCGGAGTCAAAATTTAAATGAAATTTGGAGTTAATTAAATAGTCATCGAAAAATCACTTAGAATATATATATATATATATATATATATATATATATATATATATATGATACTTAATGTTCTTAATAGGTTTTTTAATACATTTTTTTGTATGGTGATTCCAAATCCAGCCTGTAAATTAATGTAGACCTTGATAATTTTGAGAAAAAGGCGATGTAAGTTGCTACTGTAATCCCTAAAGGAATGCATCTTTCTTATCAAAACAAATTTAATCATCCGGAGTATTTAAGGGCTTCTGGGGTTACTGATTTCAAATCCGAATTGAAAATGGCGAGTGCCATATGGTGGATCATAATTGTACAAATTAAAGCGATTGCACTACAAATTTTTACTCGGGGTTTTTCGGGTCGTTAATTTCAAATCCGAACTCAAAATGTCAAAATTCGAAGTGACGAATCCAATATGGCGCATCATGATTTCAAACAAATATATTTGATTGAAAATTGCTACACGGGGGTTTTTCGGATCGCTGATTGCAAATCTGAAGGCAAAATGTCAAGATTCGAAATGGCGGATCTAATTTGGCGTGCCATGTACGTCACATAAAATATTTTTGCCGATTTTAGCGGATAATTCAAGATTACGGGTATATTTTTCTGCATAATTAAAATTTGCTTCAGCTTCTCTATAAATAGTGGCTCTAGATTATAATAACCTAACTTATAATAACCACTTTTTTTAATCTTGATACTAAAATATTTTTATATACTGAGTCAAATTAATTTCAATTTCATTATGATTAAGTGAACAAGCCCTTTCAATTAAAGAGAAAATTACGTTTAAAGTTCTTTACATAATTTTAAATAATGTGAATTATTAAAAAAAAATTATTTCATGAAAAGAGAACCTAAATAGAGTGAAAAACATCAAATGAAAGTTTGAAAAATAAATTAGTTATTTTATGCTCAAATGAGTATGGCTACCTCGCGTGTGTGTGTCTGTGTAGATTGAAATCACCAACAATACTTGGTTTTGTAATCTAACTTAAGTGAGAACGAACTGTCTTTGTATTAAGACTGTCAAACAGAAATAACTGTTTACTTCAGATTATCATTTTTTTTAAGTTGCATGATTTTTTCACCCAACGATTTTCAGAAAAAATAAATACCCATAATACCCGAAAAACCTCTGTGTAACAGTTTCTAGTCAAATTGGTTTTATTTTTACAATTATGATCCGGCATATTGGATTAGCCATTTTAAAATTTGACATTTTTACTTCGGATTTGAAATCAGTGACCCTAGAAACCTTTGAATACTCTGAATGATGAAATTTGCTTTGATAGATATACACTGGAGTCCCGCTTTATTGGGCATTTCGAGGGTACCCTCAATGGCCTTCACGGTAAATCGGGACTCTCCAAACTGTTTTTCTCCTTCTTGCTTGTGGCTTCTTATAGTGCCCAACCGTAAACTGCGCAACTCTGCTGAACTTGCAAGCGCCTCTTTCTTGCCCCCTTGGACCACCTTATCCGGTATACCGGGATCCAGTAAAGCGGGACTCCAATATGATGCATTTCTTCAAGGATTAAAATAGCAGATACAATCGCGTTTTTCACAGAATCCTGAAGTTCCTATATTAATTTACTGGACAGATTTGAAATCAGCATAAAAAATCAGGGTGTCTAGTCTATTTTTAGATGTCTTTTTGTGATTTTTGTAAGTCAGTGTATACATAGAAATAAAAATTTTAACATAATATACATAGAAAAAATGTATGGTGTAAAGAAAACAATTATTTATTTACACGTGCTAAAGTTATTTTGTCCACAACCTACGCGCAAAATACGACTTTTTTCGTCTGAAAATAGTGGACAAAATGAGCGATTTTTCAATCGTTGACGTGAGTGTTGAAAAATAGGACGTTTTTTCCACTAGTGAGGAAAAGTTTCCTAACAAGTGGGAAGAAGTACGTGGAACAGTGGGAGAAAGTGTAGCTCTATCGTGAATATGTGATTGAATAAGCCGTCACGTGGCGCCATCTACAACTCAGGTAGGCGCTTTGCAGGAGAGTCAATGTATATCCGTGACTTGTCCTCGTGTTGCTATTTTCAGACGGAAAAGTCGTCTTTTTCGCGTAGGTGTTGGACAAAATAGTATGTGCAACTCGTGGAGAATGGTCGATTGTGAACTCGCATTCCTGTCGCGCTCGCTTCACTCGTGAGTCAAATGTGAGTTAAATGCTATTAAAATCTGAAGAATGAAAAAATAAAATATAAGTCTTTCTATATATTCTTCTATATCAACTATATATATTGTAACCTGCGAGTTACATAGGGCTCCTAAAAACAGGCAAAACGATATTCTTCTGAGTGAATTTCACGAGAAGTTGCATCACTCAGGAGAATATCCAGAGCGCAAACTCGAACGCCTCCCACTAAAAAGTAGAATAGAAATAGTGGGAGGAAGAGACTATAAAAACTCTTGCGTACTCAAAACAGAAGGTTGGAGGCTTGCGGGCGAATCGCAAGGATCTCTGGGGAGTTGTACTTCGGGAGTGGCTTGAGATCCCTCTTTCTCTTGTCTGTCCCATACTCTCTCTGTCTAGGCAGTAAGAATCTTGAGAGCGTTCCGACTCTCTCAACATTCTTTAGAGATTGGATCCTTCTGAGAGCTACACAAGTTACCTCAGCTGTGAGGAAATCCTTGAAGGTGATTCTTTTTGACTGCGTAATTCATTAATTTTCTATGCGCTTCATTTTTGAATAAATTCTACCAAATGATCCGCAGACGAGTAGAGCGAGCCTCTTGTAAACTAGTCCAGGAAGTGGCATTTGGTACAATTGTAATATTTCTATAAAGAACCGTTAGAGCCTTAGAAGCAGACTGATTGTGTGTCCTTCTACCCTGGTTCAAAAAGGCTTTAACCGGCTTCATAGAATAAAGCGTATTTTTCGCGGAATTTAATTGAGATTTACACGGAGAGCCCTCTTGAAGGGAAACTTTACCGTCAGCATCATAAATCCTTCAGAGATTTCTCTCTCTCTTCTTTTTCTCTCTCTTTGAAGAGATAGCCTTAGCGTGCTAAAAGTTTCTACCTCGAAAAGAGGAAATTGTGTACCTTTTGAAAAGCGAATTATATTTCCAAGGGCAACGACCCTAATCTTGTGCCTGCGACGCACCCGTGAATAGGAAGACTTAGGACCCCGTGGGTCAGGAGCTGAAGCTCCGTAATTATTGAGTATTTAACCAAATGGGTTTAGCTTCGTATCATGAGAAAAAAAAACCCAGTTCTCGTCAGATCACTGAAGTTAAGCAGCGTTGGACGCGGTTAGTACTTGGATGGGTGACCATTCAAGAATACTGACATGAGTGCTGTTGGCACATCGTGGGTGTGGTGAGCCCACACTTGTAGTTATTTATAACTACAAGAAAAACCTAGAAACACTACCCAAATCGGGTAGTGTCACGCCTACCCTGAAAGGGAAATGGTTTAATGGTATATATATATATATATGAGTTAAACTTTCATTTTATATAAAGACTTAAGCTCTAGAGAGTCCTATTGATTAAAGTTTGTCCTGAAATAGGGTTTTACGCTAAATAAAGCGAACTTGTACTATGAATTGAATTAACAAAAAGCGAATTAAGATTTATATTGTGTGAATTATATGAGATTAAAATTGCTAAATGCAAAATTTACTGAAATATACGAAAAATTGTACGTCATTTTTATTATAAAAACAGGTATTTCCTGTATCAATACCAAAGGCTAGAAGCCCAAATTAAATAACCACTTCTTTTGTTTTAAACGTAAGGATAGAGTAAGCTCGATTATATGCATAGTCGCAGAAAATAGGGATAAAAGTTTTGTACTCTTAGCTAGAGTAGGTTTTTTTTTAATAAATCGTATTTTGTACACTAGAATCTCATTTTTTCTCTCATGCTAACCTTTTTTTTATTTATAATTAGACATATGATTTAATTGCATGGATGAGTAATTTTAATTCACCTTTATTTAGTTAACAGCCCTTAAAAAGCGTGCGGTTGCAATTGGCGCCCAAAGTGGGGCATGAGAAGTTTAAAAAAATTATGTTCTTTTCTTAGATTAGCTTAAAATGGATCAGAAAAAGTTAATCGAGTCTTTCTTTCGTGGCGATAAAAACTTTAAGAAAGTTCATCTACCTCCTCCCACAAGCCAGAAAAATATACCACAGGGTATGGCTAAATTGGACGAGTATTTAGAGAAGAGAAAAATTAAACAAGAAAGTCGCAATATGGAAAGACTCGATCAATGGCTTAGCGAACAAGCAAAGAAACAGTGAAATTGTAAACGCGAATATTTAGAGGGACAACCAGCAATCCGAATAATACAGGACGAGACAAGAATAACACATAATAATCTCAACGCCATAGAGACAAAGATGGAAGGAGAAATTCATGAGGAAAAAGTAAGAAATATTAATGAAACATCAAACGAAGAATTGACTCTGGAAATCACGTGGGAAGAGATAAGAGATAAAATAAATGAGAGCCAGGAACTAAATTAGGAAGAAAAATCTGAACTCGGAGACATAATCGGGAAACATCGACAAGTATTTCGAAGAGAGCCAGGATTACTTACGAAATACCAGCACGTGCTAAGGGTTAAAGAAGGACTGCCTTTCGTTGGTCGCAGCTACCCAATCCCTATGGCACATAGATAGAAGATGAATGCTGAGGTACAAAGGATGTTAAATATGGGCATTATCCAGCGATCATACAGCCCATATATTAACCCAGTCGTGCCAGTAATCAAAAAGGATGGATCGATTCGACTATGCTTGGATACAAGGGCGCTGAACGAGATTCTAATTGAAGATTGGGAGTGTCGAGAGCCAGCCGAGGTATTATTTCAAAAGTGCAGAGGTATGAAGGTAATGTCAAATCACGACATGACCAGTAGCTTTTGGCAGGTACCTCTGCACCCCAATTCAAGACAATACCAGTAATAATAATAATAATAATAATAATAATAATAATAGGCGTAGGGATGTTGCGACTCCATCGCCCGTGAGCTCCGGCTCTTGCAGTCAGCCACGTTGCTTTGGGCTAACTCCCCAATGCAATGAATTATGTGGTTACGACACCAGTATCGCGCAGTGCCACCCACAATAGGCATCTCTCGGATGGAGGCCATGGTTCAGTTGGGAGTGGCAATAGGACCGAACCGAGGCGACGACCAGGCAATGGCCCCGGACAAACGCGAGAACATCGATTTAAGTGGTCGGACCAACTCAGGAGGGACATCCTTACCTGTTGGCAAAGAAGCTCACCGGCGCGAAGAGGATTCATGCAGAGGTTACATGACCGTTGGGTCAATATGCACCAGGAATATGCTCATCAAACACCTCAGTATTTAAGAGACCACGTATCCTTTTTGCGAAAAAACGGATATGAAGCTCTTTATCAACAAGAAGAAGAGCAACATCCTCCATCGAACATTTCACCCGTTCCAGTAAGACCACCTTCGCAGATAGCCGATAATGCTAACATGAGAAGTAGGAGATCTATCCACCAAAAAGTCTCAGGACGGACAAATTAGCTGAAGCTAATACTGCTCTCCCCGATTTGCTCCCCGAAGGTGTTAATCTCTGGAATCTGAACTGTGTTGTTTACGAGAAGGCGGTCTTCTTGCTTAGCGACAGTAGCAGTAACGATACTTCAGTACGTCTGAGTAAGACTCGCGAGCGTATTGCACAGCTTCAATTCAAAATTGAAATTCACTCCAAAAGTTAGGGCACTTGCTCGAAACTTGAGGAAAGAAAAACACGCTGAACAAGTGTAAACTGTTGACCATCAAGCAGTACTGGACGCAAAAAATAAGATCTCTTTCAACAGCGAAACAGCGCCTTGAACGGCGAGTAAAGTGGATTCAGGAAAATTCCACCTTTTCTACTCATCCTTCCCGTCTGTTCAATAAAACGTCACGTGCCGTTAAAAATCCGCCTAGACGAGAAGAGATTCAAGTCTTCTGGGAACAAGTATATGGAGATACTTATCAGCTAAATGAAGACGCTTTAGATATATCACTCTTTCGTAACTTTTGCCAAAGGCAAAGGTTGCAAGGTCCAGAGGAAGAGTGTCCACTAATTACTGTTGAGAAGTGAAGAAAGTTATCGCTAGAACTAAGAACTTTTCAGCGCCAGGGCCAGATAAAACCAACAACTTTTGGTGGAAGAAGTTTACTTCTACGCACCAACATCTAGCTCGTATATTTGCTACTTTCTTAAACGGAGAACAACCCGTCCCGCAGTGGCTAGTGGAAGGACGCACGGTATTGATCCCTAACACCGGAGATTTGTCAAGTCCAAAGAACTATAGGCCCATAGCTTGTTTGAACACCAGATACAAGCTATTCACTGGCATCCTCAAAGAGAGGATATT
>CAKNYM010051276.1:29117-43565 GCA_932195095.1 Andricus curvator | reverse complement strand
GTACCTCGAATATACCTCTCTCGAGATAAAGGGGGTAGAGGCTTGCTAAGCTTAGAGTGTCTTCATCGAAGAACGGTTCTGGCTACAGCCTGTTCAGTTCTAAATAGCGCAGATTCTCTTATGCGACTCGTACATCAACATGAAGTAGTCAATGCTGCGGCGTTTATATACCGTGCCGCAGATAGGGCCGCAGAGGAGCTTGGCCTACCATTTGATTCCAGCGACAATACACATGGCCTAGCATCACTAACACCTTTTGTGCTCAAAAGTCGTGTACAGGAAGCAGAACATACGCTTCTACTAAGAGAACATGCTGACAAGCCCCTTCATGGTAAATTCTACGGCATCATACGTAGAGAAGAGCTCTCGATGGGTCTTTCCAACATGTTTCTCAAGTCTGCTGGATTGAGATCGGAGACTGAGGGATTTCTTTTTGCATGTCAAGACGGCGTTATAGACGCCTTAGTTTACCGCGAGCGCATAATGAATGTACTTGTTGGCGATACCAACTGCCGAGCTTGCAAGCAAGAGGCAGAAACACTTGGACATATTCTCAGTGGATGCTCAAAATATGCACGCTGCGGATACATAGAGAGACACAATGCGGCTCTAATATTATCATCTCAGGAACTTATATGGTGTTGATCTATTGCCCGTCTTGCCATACGCCCAGGGGGAACTCGAGTCTGTTGTGGAGAATGATCAGTGTAAGATCAACTGGAATTTCTCATTCTCCACTACTCAACGTATCAGTGCTACGAAGCCTAATATTGTCCTCCAAGATCTGAAGAACAAGATCATTTACGTGATTGAATTCTCGGCACCAGACGATGGTAATATCACGGCAAAGGAGGAAGAAAAACGGACGAAATATCAAGCACTTCTTTTCGAGCTGAGCAGGCTGTACCAAGGCTACAAAGTCCATCTTGTAGTTCTCATAATCGGCTGTCTTGGAGGTATGAAAGCTTCATTTCTTAGCCAACTCAATAAGATTTCGGCTTTCCAGCGTCAGGCTCATTCCATTGCGAACCGGATGCAAAAGGCTGTTCTTCTGGGATCACTTCATCTGGTCCGTCAACACTGTTCCTCATAACATTCTACAAAGATTGGTAGCTTTAAAAAAGTATCCAGAGGTGAAATCTTCATCTCCAACTGTCCCGTCTGCCGCGTAAGGTCATCCGCGGCTAGAGACCTGACTCCAAGGAACAGTGTTGCCCGATGTTATCTCGCGTGAATTTCCCGCTCTTGCTTACCTTCTAGGACAGAAGGAGCAGAAGTGGATGACGTACACGTTCCAGTTGCGTCAAGATTGGTTGCTTTAAGGAACTATGATCGTAGCTTCCGGAGCCTACAACTTCTCACAATAAACAAATAATAATATAATAATAATAAATAATAAGAATAAAAAATAATAATAAATAATAATAATAAAACGTTAATAATTCCCCCTTACTTTGGTGAATCAACATCTAAGTGGTAAATCTACCCTAGCAAGACAACCACACCCTGTGGCAAGTCATCCATTCAAAGAACAAACAACCCCCTGCAAATATTTCGCTCTCCCCATTAAGAATAAACACATCATAAATTAACCCTCTGTATGACATCCACGACCAGTGGCAAGTCACCCCCCCCCCCCGTGGGCCAGGAGTATTCCCTCAGGTATCATTGCCGAAGCCTTACCTAGTAGACGAAGGCGATTTAGAAGCAGATGTTGGCCAAGCACGATGTGGCCGACAAAGACGTCTCCTTCCACCAAAACCCCCAATGGGTACTCCTGCTACCCAGGTCTCCATAAAACGAGGACCCTTTTCCTCAAAAGTCTTGCGACTCCCAATAGGTGCCCCTGTTACCCAGGTCGTCAAAGAAATCATGCCCCCTCGACGTTCAGCCTCTTAACTGGCCCCAGCATCGAGGATGACTTGTGATCCCCAATGGATACTCGTGCCACAGATAATATCCCCAATGGGTACCTCCGCTACCCAGATCGCCCCAAGGTTCAACCATTTAAACGACTTGCGATCCCCAATGGGTACCCTGCTACCCAGATCGCGGCCACGAAAAAGGCCCCAGATAAACCAAGACCCTCCGGTACAGGAACACCGTCGAGGGCGGTCCCCAAAAAGGCACCAGATCAACAAAGACCCTCCGGAGCAGGAACTCCGTCGAGGGCGGCTTCCAAAGCTGCCCAACGATGCTGACACTAGGAAGGAGGACTACGTGAACACGATACCTGATTCTCCGCTAATAGGACGAACCTACGATCGCCGACCTCGGCGTTAGATCCATTATAAAAATATATATAGTTCCTAGCCTTAAGTCTTTTTACCGGTATAGATGTAAGTATTTTTCGTTTTAGCATTCAAGTGTTCCTTCAGTATTTTACCCTATTTTCCAGAGTGATGTTAGAACGCCTCAGGCAACGCAAGACCCTGTGGATTGATTTCCGCTAAATTATATTCATGGTTATAAATAATATTAATAACCATTAATAATATTTGGCAAACATCCATGATTCTTTCTTTCGTAGCCCGGGCGTCCTAACCCCAACTGTCATTCGACTTAGAGTAAATTGATTCGCGGCACTTAGTCGACAAGTTAAAGTCCCTCTGACAACCTACAGCGCAAGCGCGGTTTGGCTGTCCATCCGACGGTCGTAGACTTTCGCGTTGCGAGAGCGAACCAATCGCGCGAAGCCCCCTCCTAGCGAGATCGACAAAACGATCCTCGCTAATGAACCCCCACTCGCCTGCGTCGTGAGTGGTGCGCCGCCGCTGAAGCGAAGCCCATAAAAGTACGGTCCGCGACATCAAGAAGACAGATCTCCCCGGGCTTCGGCCCAAGCCACATATCCCTGGTTTCACGGCTCCAACCCTTGCCCGAGCGAAGAAGACCCAAACCAAGGAACCCCCGCCCCCTGGATCTCCCGGGATTCCTCCCGATTGGCACATCGCCTTCATCACCGTACCCACAACTGGACCACCCACCACACTCGCTGCCCCCAGTAGCATTTTCTCGACCCCCCCCCCTTTTTTTGTTTGAAAAAAAAATTAAAGTCGGGGCCAAAAGTCGAGGCCCCTCACTTCTTTTGCTTGACGCTCGCTCAAAAATAAATCTGAATTGTTCAATAAAAAAACATCTGAAAGCTTAAAGTCTTCCGAATTCAGCGATATGATCACTTTTACCCTAAAACACTTTCGTCAATAGTTAAAGGGCAAAACATACCAAAAAACAGGGGTTTTCGGCCTCCTTTTTGAAACGTCGACTTTCACCTGTTATCAAAATGCGGTCGACGTTCGGAAAAAGATTTAAAAATTCACAGACATTCTTTCAACGTTCTTTAATGAAATATTGACACCAATCATCACAGATGGAAGGGTTCGAGGTGACAATCTTTTCAAAACAAGTTGCTGCGAGCTTGTTTTGATACAGTTCCGCCAGAAGACTGATACCGTGGATCTTTTCGGGGGTCGTACGATGATCGATTTCAGCCTCTTCGGACTCCACGGAGGGCTTTGACGTTGAGCGGGGAGCCCCGTACGGACGTAACCGAGGTTTTCTATAGGAAACCGGTCCGTTAGGTGGCTCCCGAGCTTTGCATGTCGCGCCCTTGCGCTGACACCCCCTCGTGATGCGAATACGATTCTCTTCTTTCCTTCTGAGGACCGTCTTACCTTCAATAAATGTTATGTCCGCCCCTGGAGTAGGAGGTCGCAAAACCTTTTTCGGGGAAGGCCTCCTTGGAGATGGCTGCGTCAATCGAATTGATGAGGTCCGGAGATCGTGATAATGGTCTTTTTCGAGGGGTTTAGTCGGAATACTAGGGAGTGGTGAACTGGGCTCTTTCGCGATTGAAGACTCCTGAGTGGCCTCAATCAATTCCTCGGCCAACGGAATCGTGAGTGGCCAATGAGTTCTTTCTGGCGGGTCCGGCGCCTCGAAGGTCTCAGTCACCTCCTTATCCAACGTAATCATGATAGGCGAATGGAGTCTTTCAGGGGGGGTTGAAGCCTTGATGGTCCCAATCACCTACTCTACCGAGATAATCGTGATGAGCGAATGGGTTCTTTCCGGTGATGTCAACACCTCGGCTTCGAGATTTAAAAAAATACTAATTTTTGAAAAAGTAAAAATGATTAATAACTTAATTCATATTGATCTGCGACAAAAATCCTTTCAGTGCGTTCAACTAGGGTTAAAAAGGAACCCCTAGGCCAAGTATCAAGTTTTGTAACAAAAAATCTGAAAATTCATTTTTGTAATTTTTCTCGAAAAATGTTAATTTTAGAAAAAAAAGGCCAAGTATCAAGTCAATATTCTTGGGTGACCTTTTCGGAAGTATAGTAGAAGATCAGTCCTTGTCGAAGGAGTTACCGTTTGCTTTCTTCAGATCATCCAAAATTAATTCTGGCACAGAGTGTTTCATTTTGGCCCTAAGAGTGCTTTACTAATACCTTTGGCGCTCTTACGGTGTTGACCACGACCCTGCCCTGCCGAACGCTCCAACAGAGATCCAGAACAAGAAGTGCAGAATTATATGGAACTATGAGTTTCGGACAGCAGTCTCCATGGTACACTCGAGGCCTGACATCGTTTTTCCGGACTTCGAGAAACGGACTATATTCGTGATCGAATTCTCGGCTCCGGCCGATTACAGCTTCACAGCCAAGGAGAGGTAAAAAGAGGAGATGTATCAAGACCTTTTAAGGGAGCTGCGGCGACTGTCTCAGAATATTCGTTTAAAACCATTGTCCTTGTCATCGGCCATTTTCATGGATGGCAGTTGCTCCCAGTGGGACCCTGCGATGGATGTTTGACCTATTTTTTAAATACATATATACATACACACGCAAGAAGGTAATTATTTTCTTGTATAAGTAATTTATTTGATATACATAATAAATTTTCTACAGAAACTACAGTATACATAACAACTTTACGGAATTTCGTATTCCCTCTAACTACGTTTGCTTCCACTGAAATCAAAGAATTTGGAGAACTAACAAAGTCGATCGAAAAATCAGTCCTGAGCTGAATCGCAAAAAATAACCTACCGCACTCTATATACAGAAATTGTAGCGATCCATACGTAAAGAAAGATTAGCTCTCCATCTGAAAAATATCTACTTCTAATTTCTTTAAGGGAGTACCTCGAATATTTTACATTGTGGAAAAATAAATTACACTTTATCTTTTTTTTAAGTTTAAAGAAGAAACATTGGTCCACAAGTGATTTTGTCGCTGAAAAACGATATAAAATATATACTTCGCAAAAATATATTTGTTTATTAAAGACGAAAAATATAACAAATGCGTACCACTTCTATATAATAATAATATTAAAATTTAGAATATCGTGAAAATGTCTTTCAACTGGATAGCGAACGATAGAGTCTACATACTCCAGGCCTCTTCGAACATAACGAAAGTTTAGTTAGATCAAAATCAGTTAACATGCAAAACGAGGTAAATATTTACTTCAAATGAAATTAAATGCTTAAAGTAATAATATAATACCATATTTACCATTAAATGAAGCAACCTTTCACTGAAGCAGAATGCTTGTAATAATTTTACAAGCAGGAGAATATTTGTTCCAATTCATAAAAAACAAATTATTATTTCAAACATAACTATATTTTTTAAGTGCTAAACATTCTTTCCATGCCAAGATTGCTTTAACGTGCGGAGAGGCATATTTTTTCGATGAACAAGTGAGAAAACACTATTCCCAATGCAAATGAAAGTAAGGTAAGTATCCCTGTAATCGCCACCGTAAGATTAGTAATCCCCATCAACTTAAGCTTATGGTTTTATAAAAATTAATAGCATTATAGTTGTTTTTATAATATTTCCATATACAAATTTTTTTTCCTGTGGTAAAAAATACCTTAAAACATTTTTTTGAACTATTCATTCAAAATATTCACAACTATTGGCGATTATTGGCCACCTGGCGATTACCGGACCATTTACCTTATATACGTATATGTACATTCGGTAGTATACCTGACGGCGTTCAACAGTATATAAAATTTCAAAAATCGCACGTCGCTTAAGAAAGGGCGAAATTTGCAATGAAAAAGTACTCCCTGGAGTTTCTTCAGAGAAACCACACTCATTTTAGATTTGCATTAGAATATCCAAAGTGAAATCTCTGAAAAATCAATTTCGAAAAAATTTCTTTCCCTTCTGTTCTTTGTTTTTCATCGAACAAAAGTAAATGACATCTCTCTATTCTTTTTAACTTTACTATGTACAATGACACAGTTTAAGATAAACGCTGAATTACGATACTATGGTTTCGTCGTGAGCAGTCAAAATAAATTAAACTTAATTGGGACTGCTGCGCAGGATAAGCTGCTATGTGCTATACAGTGTGAAAGATTTCTAACTCGTTATGTTTATAAATATAAGGATACATTTATACTGACAAAAGTATAAATATTGCACTCACGCTCATGCTCCGATGCTGCGAAGCATATGATCGATGCAAATACACTCTTATAGTATAATAATTCATATTTATGTATACATGGGGTATTATTTCTCAAGTGATTTTATTTTTGTGTTGGGTACACTTAAGCAATAACGCTCCATATACTGGGAACTTCTCAATCTATGGCTGAAATATAAAAGGATGACGGAGCTCGTAAACAAAAAGAAAATCTACCACTAATCTTTTTGAAAGGTCGATTTTTATGGATTACTCCAACAAAACGTGAATTTTGCAAAATCATTTTAGAGAATTTTCGAAGATGATTGTTCTATTTCATTAGTCGCCATCACCACCCCTCCATGACTCAGTCAATAACCTGCATTTCCGGACCAAACCTTGCTATAGCAAATATGATTTCGACAAATTTCGAAAACATAATTGTAAACATGTATGTATTAATTTAAATATCAAGGATTTCAAACTATATTTACTGTACAAAATCAATTTTTATGCAGCCGAAATAAAAAAGTAAACCAGTAGTTTACAAAGTAGGGTGGGCTAAAAAATTTTTGTTGAGACTGCAACGATCCATCTCCCCTTTTTCTAGTGTTCAAGAAAAAACAAAAATCTTTTTTTTGTAATTTGTCTTTTGGGCTTTTAAAAATTCCATAACATTAACGCGAAGAAATAGTATATTGAGCAACGAGTCCGGGAAGTCGCCGATTGCCCATGAGTGCGGGGTTGGGCGCACACCCGCACGAGTGTGCAACTGGTGACCTCGCACGAGTGACTCATATTTTGTTTTGTTATAAGTGCGTGACAAGGGTTGCTGGGGCTGGGAATGGGGGGCGGAGCCCCCCCCCTGCCAGAAGAAAAGCATCTACTGATTTATAGGTTATGTAGTTATCAAAAATAAAAGAGACTCGGGATTCCCCGAGTTTTTACCGATTCTTTTTAATACCAAGAGATAGCGGCAGGCGTCGATTGGCGTGAAGAAATATATTTTTTGCGTGAAAAAATATCAAACGAATGCCACCAAAGAAACGCATATTAATAAACTACATTATCAGCCCTATAGTGTGTCATATCTGCCAACTTGAAAAAATTTACTTCTACGATTAGCATGCTACCAAACTGAAGTCTGTAAAAACTCGCCGTCCTCCAAAAATTTCTAATGTATTCCAATGACCCAAAAATGCCACCATCAACATCAAAGTCTGTCAGATTACTAAGCTATAGTAAATCAACACCACCACCAAGCAGCACTAAAAACGTGATCACAGTAGCTGATCTCCAAGGGGACGAAAGTAGGCACTGATGCGAAATTTGGCGCACCTACCCTATCGTCAGACATGGACGCATTTTATAATGCAGTCAAGTGAATGGTGATAGCACTATACCTAATATGCCATATTGGGCAGCCTGGTTTCTTTAAAAAGGGCATAAGCCTGCCATATTATGTATTGTGTTTTACAACTTTTTTTCAGTGAACCCGGTTTTCCGTCATCAGCCACGGTCTATGTCAAATGCCTGATGATTTAAGATGTCAAATGATTATAACGATCTTCGAAACCTTTTGGGAAGATGTTATAAATTATGTTGCATATTTTATTGTTATAAAAGAAAACCTCAGATATAAGATGGCTGCAGCCCAATAGGTTTCAGGCATTTTGGGTTCGATCACGAACGCATTTCTATAATGCAGTCAAGTGATCTAATAAGAGTAGTATGCCTATATGACATATTTTGTAGGCTAATTTTCTTTATTATCCCACCATCCACGGACTGGGTTGCAGTATAGTGCATGATGGGGGGAACCTACAGGTTAAGGTGTGATCAAGCATTTTTGTACTAATTTGAAAATGTTTAAACAATTAATATATGTTTACTTTGTATTTTCCCTGCAACTCAAGAAAAATGAATATTTGCTGGAATTAAGAACATAGTAAATGAATTTTAAAAGTAATATTCCATACCACCTTTTCATGACTAATACATTTTTCTGGAAATTATTGAATTTCCTTTTTTTCAAGTTTGAGGTTTGAAAGAAACATCTCTATTCTATTAATGCAATTAATCCCTTCTCGTAAACAGTTATCACATACTGTTGATTGGGTGGGCAAAAGAGTGTTCGCCCAACGTTATGATTGCGAATGCTTCAATCGTTTATACAAAGTAATAATCATTCACTTGTTGGGCAATATTTTTCCCAAGTGTTCCTATTCAAAAAAATCAAAGTTGTCCGATCTAAGTCAAACTTGCGCAAAGTGTTGTCCTATTGGGGAACAAATTTTATCATTTGGATAAATATTGACCGCGTATTCACTGCGTTTAACTAATGTCAAGCCGGAGGAAAACCAATTGGATTCGGGAAGATTATTTTCTGCAGTTTTCCTCTCCCCTGACCAAATGCCCAGGTAAATGCGAGTATTTTTAATAGTCTTATGCAGCCACGGATTATCACTGGATATGATGTTATTAATACAGTGGTTCTCAACCCACCTTAGTAAAGTAAATGCTTCACAAGCCTTTGACCGGTGAAGTGGAGTCGTCTAGCAATAAAGATACTGATGCTGAAGGACGTAAATTATATTTCAGCAGTGAGGACTGTCGTGGGCAGGCGGACTTGAATAAACCAACCTATCTATAATAATAATAATAATAATTTTTCAAACGAATTTTGAAAAATGAGCACCGACGAACCTATAACAATTTACAAAAAAAGTGGTGTAAACAAATAATAATTATTCAGAAAATTACGGTGTAACATCTGATGAAAGGTAATACTACATTTTTATGAGTTACAGTGAAAATAATAAATGTTTAAAGAATTCAAAATTAGTTAACAAAACTTTAGAAACATGTTACTTACCGAATAATAATCTATGCCAAAAAGAGCAAAAGAAATTTCTCTTGGCACCATAGAGAGGGGATGGGAAAGTTAAAATTAAATAAGAAATAGATGATTTACGCGTTTGTCCAAATACTGATTTTACCCCATTGTTAATTTTATGGGATTTCTAAAAGCCCAGTGGCACGTGTTAATATTGACCCATTAGCACAAAAAACCTTTGTAGTGCATTTTTGGACCTCCCTATTTCAAAAGTCTATACTTATTATTATGCAAATAAATATAAATATTCAAACATGAAATGGAAATAAACGCGTTTCTGTAGGTCACGAATGTTTAAACCAATTTGGTTATTTGGAACCTTCAATCAAAATCATATTTTTAAACCAAATTTCCTACCACATGTACAAAAAAATTTGTTTGTAGTTTTTTTCGAAGAATCTACTTAATATATATTTGGTGTTAGAAAAATGAATAGTGTATTGTAAATATTTTATTAAACCCTTGAGCTGAAAATAAATATACCTGATTGCATCTCAGCCAAAATCCGAAATCGCAATGATTTTTTACTTCATAAATTAACCATTTTCATAAGTTTCCAACTTCATATAAAACGATTTCAAAATGCACGCATTTCTTAGACAAGCTTATGTTTCACGGATAACGGAATATGTCGTAACATATGTAGGTGATTCTCCAAAAAGAGGTTACTTTTGCTATTCTAGTTCATCATTCGGGGGAAAAAAATTAGATATAAATTTAACACATTTATTCTTTTTTCATTATCACATTTAAGAATGTTTCCAATATACAAAAATTATGATTTTATAATAGATTTAAATTTTAATATTTCATTCAAAATATTTAAAACGTCAACCATAAAAATTGTCTCATTTCTTTTCTTGCGACCAGAGTTTACATTTAAATGACTTTATGATGATTTTAGTGTTTTTTTAATTAACAAATCCGAAATTTGTTGGATGATTAGGATAGAAAGATATTAGAAAAACACGTAGTATTAGACAGTAAATCTCAACAGGTGTTTTAATCAAGTATACTAATGTACTAATAAGATGTGTAATTTTTTGTCCGTTTGTTAGCCAGTTTAACTTAGTACGGTATCAACCATACCGAGTCAAATATATCGCTTTTATTTATTTTTTGTTATTTTCAAAGCCAAAGACTTCAAAATAGTATGGATGCTCAAATGTCCACAGTAATACTATCTTTTTAGTCACTGAACTAACACAAGTTACTGCAAAAAAATAAAATTAGAAATTTGCATTCGAAAAAGTTATTTTTGTTTAAAGTTGTCTGCTTATGGAGAATCACCAATAGACGTCTGCGTTTATGTGGGTATAATAATGAAAAGTAAGGGTTGAAAACACACGACTGTACATCATTACTATACTAGAATCAGCATTTCTCTATCATTGCTCCTCTAAAACTAACAATACATTTTTCTTTTCGGATTCACCGCCCTATCTATCGACAATTAACTTTTCGGAATTTTTTTTCCTTCATAGGTCGGCGATGAGAATCTCTCCACATTAAAAGAGGAATCAGAAGATTTGTTTAAGAAAAAAACAATTTACACAAAAGTTTAATTTAATTGAATATGAGAAAAAATGTAACTCTCAAATCAATTTTTTGAATAGATTTTGTGCGCCAATGTGTGTGTAGAATTGATAGTTCTTTTCTTCAAGGGTTTTCTCTTTCTTCTACAATTTTTTCTCTCGCCGAAGAATTTCAGAGAACGCACTAAATTCATGAGAGGAGAAAGGGAATTCTTAGTTACGATTAATATTGAGTAGTTTTTCGATTTGGCTTCATAGATCTACTGAGAGACTATGTCCACGTAATTCGCAGGATAGAGACCTACGCGGCCGTCTTTTCTTCCCTTGCACCAACCTTGCTCGTCCTCGTCCTCTAGTTTTTCGAAAAAGTCACCTGAAAAAAATTCTTAATTGAAATTTCAGATTACGTACGTTTGACGGGCTTCAGTTAGTTACATGTAGACTGTGGAGTAGGGTGGTTTACATTTTTTAATTTCATTTTCATGCTCTCATCCTCCAAATTTTTTTAAATAAAAAAAACACATGTTAACTTTTTTTTAAATTGATATTTAGAGGTTCCGCCAACGTATTTCCCATAAGAAAAAAAAATGTTTTTATAAATCTTGGATAGAATCCTCAATATTAGGCATATTGAGTTGTCCCTTAACATTTCTCTTCACAATTAGCCATAGAATACAAATCAAAAATAACTTTTTGAATTTCATCCCCATAAGCGCTGTGTTACAGCATAAATTGACTCAATACATAAAATATTACTTTATATTGATAATAAAATGCTTCAAAAATGGCTTAAACAATTTATTATTGCTTATAGCAATTTTCTCTTAGAATAATGCTGGAAAGTTGCGGTTTTTTTATAAACTTTCCAACGTTTTCTCAATTTCTCTCTTAGAGTGAGTTAATAAATAATAAAGGTTAAAAATCAGATTGTTTGAACAATTTTTTTATTATTTCCAACAATGTTCTTTTACAGTAATGCTATAAAGTTGCTGTTTTATCTTAAATTTCTAACTTTTTGACAACTTTTCACTTGGAACGAAATAACAATTAATAAAAGTTGAAAAACATAATTTTTTCATGCAATTTTTATGCCAGAAGGATTTTTAGTTACGAAAAACTAATAAATAAACATAAAAAATAATCATTTTTTAAATAGCCTTCCATATTTTTCTGAATAAAGTACTTTTACTCTTCTGCTAAAGTTTAAAAAATATTAACTTAAAGAAAAAGGCTATCCTACAGTAGAGAGAAAAACAAAGGATGGAATAATTGGGAGTAGGTCCGAGGAATAGGTCAGTATATAAACTGTAAAAATTATGTTTTTAATTATAACACGAAGTTTACAACAGAGACTATTTGTATTTATTTATGAAAAGTTCCTAGGGTTGAGTAGCCCTATAAGGAACAGGTGATACATATTACAATTAAAATGTGACGGCGATCGATCTGACGATTGAAAACAAAAATAGGTATTTAACAAGAGTAAAGAACTAAACTATAATACAAATAATTAGATGCGGGCTATCAACAGAAGGATACTATAAATATACATACGCAAATATACATACTTAAAAGTAAATACGCATTCAGACACATACTCATATATATTTTAATTACGAATTTAAGTGTTACCAATGTGTGATTTCGAGGGTAGGATTTGATGTGTTAAATGAGTAACAAAAAAGGAGTTTTCTGAAGTGAAACTGTGAAGGTGCATTTCTAATGGTTATAGCTAGTTTGTTCCGAAGGCGAGCACCACGAATAACAAAAGACCTTTGCATTTTACACGTGCGGTGTGTCTGAATTTTTAACACTGTTTTCCTTTCACGGAGTTTGGAATGTGTTGGTTGATCTTTGTCAATAAAATGGAAGAGGTTAAGAAGATAGTGCCGACCTTCATTACTGAATAGGCTATAAAGTAAATTACCCATAAGAAATTGTCTTCTTTTGGCGACGTTAAGAAGTCCTGCTCTTTCTCTATACTGAGTAATATGTTCACTTTTGGGGACGTTATAGATGAACCGAATGCAAGCATTAAGGGCCTTGGAAATCGAGTGTAGTAGTAGTAGTATACCATTAAGCCATTTCCCTTTCAGGGTAGGCGTGACACTACCCGATTCGGGTAGTGTTTCTAGGTGGATAGTTTCTTGTAGTAAATAACTACAAGTTTGGGCTCACCACACCCAGTGTAAATCGTAGAAAATGGATTCAGGCCTAACGGCGAAGCCATTTTGTCTGATTTTTTGTATAAATAATCTAACGGGTATAAAGCTTCCAGGTACAGGTCGCTTTTTTCGAAAAAATCTATTTTTCATGTAACAATGAAAAGAAGTAAAATTACTTTTTGTGGTACAGTGTTCTACTATTAAGCGAAGCAGGGAGCAGGTAAAGCAGTTATCGTGCAAAATTTTTCTACAAAATTTTTCTACAAAATGGCCTCCTTTCAGTTAATACATTTGTTTAAAAATTATACGATTAATACAAAAATTATGAATTTTGCTGAAATTATCATACAGTTTCTAATTAAAAAATCTCACGAAGAAATTGTTACACAATTAAATTTCTCTGAAATTATTTTCT
Organism: Andricus curvator; assembly: GCA_932195095.1. Classification (NCBI taxonomy): domain Eukaryota; kingdom Metazoa; phylum Arthropoda; class Insecta; order Hymenoptera; family Cynipidae; genus Andricus; species Andricus curvator. Next base: position 30,118 of record CAKNYM010051276.1, on the reverse strand, counting down.
GTTACACTTCTCAAAACCACAGCTCCCAACTATACTAAAACAGACCGACGGCCCAACATTTCTATTTTAACTATGGTTGTTACCCAATTACAACCTTTTTAACTTTTAGTTCATTTGAATTTTTGCGCGCCAGCCGCGACCTTCGATGAATCGATACATCTATAGGTCCATTAGTGGTTACTCACTCCGCAGCGCTGCTCTCAGACGGTTGAGGCATTCTCTCGCGGTGAGCTCCTAGTCAGTACTGATCCAATCTCCAACTGGTAAAGTTGACGCTCCGACTTTAGTGTGTAATTTCGGCGAATTATCTTGAGTTAAGAGTCGAGAGCTTCGCACTCGATCGGCGTTCCTTCGCGCTCGAGCAGTATTCGCGAGCTACCTACTGAACATCGATTATTTTAGTACGAAACCTACGGAATAAACTTGTGCCTGGAACTCTAACCTCGACTTAATCATTGAAAATCCTAACCCCGACTTACTAGTTTTTCTCGAAACCCTAACCAAAAGAATCCGACTTATTTACGAGGGCACAGTGTATGAAGGTGAAGGTGGAAAAAACTCGTAGAAATCTGAAAGTGTGAAGAAGGAAGTCTCCGGACCCCTGGAGATATTTTCACCAGCCGGTATCAACTTAGCGAGTCGATTTTTCTCTCCGCCGATAAATATAACCCTTAACGGTAAGTGCTCTATCATTTAATGAAAAAATATTAACCTTCGACATGTTTCTGCTCTCCACACTTCTATAACTTTTTCTCTCTTATTTCTTTCCTATTCACCTCTCTCGGTCCTCTGCTAAGAGGATCTGGGAATTTCTCTTTCTAGTTTCTCATTCTTTTTACTCTCTCGGTCCTCTGCTGAGAGGATCTGGGAATTTCTCCTTTTCTATCAGTCTTTACACTCTCTCGGTCCTTTGCTAAGAGGATCTGGGAATTTCTCCTTCTAGTTTCTCAGTCTTTTTACTCTCTCGGTCCTCTGCTAAGAGGATCTGGGAATTTCTCCTT
>CAKNYM010051276.1:5380-18662 GCA_932195095.1 Andricus curvator | reverse complement strand
TCTCGAGGATCGAGGTTCTTACACATACTCTATCCTACGGTCCTTTCACGAGGATCGAGGTTCCCTCCTTCATACTTTCGTCCAGAACGACCCGGTTGCTCATAGTCAACCCCGGTTACATCCGTACGGGTCTCCTCACAAGCAGCAGGACCTGAGGGCAGTTTTCAGCCGTGAGGGAAAACGAACTCCGGTATCACCACCACGCTGGGCATCCGAACACCGACGTCAAAGCCCTCCGGGGAGCCCGAAAGCAAAGCTGAAATCTATCGTCGTACGACCCCCAAAAAGATCCCGGTAACTAGATTCCCCACGTTATCTGCCTTCTGGTGGAACCAAATCAAAACAAGTGCACAGGAACATGTTTTGACAAGATTGTCACCTCGAACCCTTTTTATCGATGTTCGGGTTCCTGGGTGTCAAAATAGAGCTCGCAATCGCGTGACCGCCAAAAATATTGCTAGAAGGTGCAGCATGTTGGAGTGATAGAATTATTTACAGTACCTGGTCCTTTCGCTCATAGCGTAAACTGAGCGGAATTTATTGTCAACTCCGAGTTAGAGCGACATTGCTGCGAGTCCCTTGGACCACACGTCTATGTGAAGCTCGGTGATTCTTCTAGGAACGAATATTTTCAACACCTGCTGGTTGGCTAAGGTCTTTCTGAACGTCTCGAAAGCAGTTTCTTCCTCCGTTCCCCACATGTAAGGATGACTTGATTTCAGTATACAGTATAGTGGCCGGGCTATCTTGGCGAATCGATGAATGAAGCGCCTGATGAAACTAGACATTCCCAAAAATCTCCATAAGGCATGAATACTCTCAGGAACTGGGTATTCTAGAATCGCACAGAGTTTACGTTGACCGTGTTCAATTCTGTCACCTGAGATTTCATAACCGAGATATGAAACATTCCTTTTCAGGAATTCAAATAAGTAGAAGAGCATTGCGCACATTCCAGAGATCACGATATACGACAAAGTTGAGCTTCTGAATCCTATTGATATTGTAAATTTTTTCGCAGATTTTTTTACGAAAGCTTATAGTCCATCTGATCTCCTAGAACCTGATTGAAATGATAAATATCCTGTCCCTACCGAAAGAATATTATTGCCTGACCATATTAACACAGTTCAACTAGAAGGATTAAATAATACCTATATAAGCTCAAGGCAAACTTGGAATGCCGTTAAAAAGTTCCCTACTAAAGAAACAGCTGGTTCGAATCTGATGCTATCATCTTCTATTAAAAAATGTTCTGACTTTCAGCTTCCTAGACTAAAATTTTTGTTTAATTTTTCTATCTAAATTGGTCATTTTCCTCCTGTTTGGAAGACTACCCGTATCTGTCCTATATGGAAGAAGGGTTACAAATATCTTATTGTTAATTATAGACCCATACCGGTTTATTGGGCTTCTCTAAAATATTCGAATTATGTATTTACTCAAATATATGTACTAAAAATATTCAATTACTAACTGTATACAATCAGGTTGATGTAATTTAAACCGATCTCTCTGAAGCATTTGATAAAGTAGACCATGCCAAATTATTAAGTAAGCTACAAATACTTTATATACCTGATAATATCATGCTACTATAACACTCTTATTTAACTTTCAGGACAGAGTCCTGCACAGGCCTGAAAGCGTAGTCCGGGCCGTCTCACGGTTCGGCCCGTTGCATTTATTTACAAAAACCGCTGATAAATGTTCTGCTGGCTTCTTGGAAAGATTCAATGAGTTTTTTTAAATGATATACACAATTATTAATTTTGTTTTTAAAACGAAAATCTATTTTTACTTTAATTTTTATATTGTTATAAAATACGGCAAAATTAAAATATTTTTGTAATTACTACCTAACTAATATTATTCAATTCGAACATAATAAAATGATTTATTAAATGAACTATGTTTTTAAATGACAGAGCATACTTCACAATTATTATTTATTCACATTTTCTGAATTTTATAGTCATAACCTACATATCAACTAATGACGAGGTTCTGTTTAGAAATGTGAAATAATTATAATCTGAAGAAAATATTCAATGTAAGTTATAAAATACAAGGTATTTATAGAATAAAAGTTTGTTACATTTTTAAATATTTGTTTGAAGTTTCGAATCAAATAAATGTCTATCTAATTTGTATGGGATTAAAAAAATTGGTTTGACTGAGAAATGTGCATTTTGTTATCTATTAAAATTAAACAAATTTTTTTTTGGAATATAAACTAATTTTTATTTGGATTAGAGAAATTTTTTTTTAAAGGAGGATGTTAAAGATGCCATTTTTACCCTGCGAGTGTAAAGTTAGTACACATCAAAAAATTGTTTCTTGATTTATTTTAAGGGGGACAGTGCCATTTATTATATTGTAGGGTACGCGAAGTTCAGTTCGTTTTACCCCATAATGACGGGAAGCCTCTACTAATATCCTCCACTCATATTTCAGAAACTTGTAGCTTTTTTTTAATAAGCTTGGTATACAAGGGTTTTTGGTGATACTCTTTTTGATTTTTAAGTCAGAAATACGAGATTCAATAGGGCGGCTTCAATATTGCTGCCTTCAAAATGGTTCAAACATGCGAATATTTTTCAAAATCCATATAGGTCATATGACAGAGGGTCTTGATGGTGCTCTTTTTTTGTTCGTGCAGGAAAAATCCGAGCTCAAGATGGCGGTCAAAATGCACTGACCATAGTGGTGGCACTCTCGTGTAGCAGGCTTATATTGCCACTACGCCGCGCTTCGGCATCCTGCTCTTCATGCCAGCCTGGCATTTGTCGTCTCTCCCGCCAAACCAAGCTCGGAATGAATGATGTCGTGCTGCTGCGCTAATAGGTGGAAGAGAAGAAAGATTGGATTGGCTTTTTCTCACTGATCGAGTCACAACGACACAAGATCCTTCTCCTGAGGCTCTACTCAAATTCCTCTTCTGCACATGCAAAAAAGGATGCTGCTCATCATGTGGTTGCAGGAAGGCAGGGCTGAAATTTCCATCATTTGCACGAATTACAATGGGCAGGACTGCACAAAGGTTGCCGCGGTTTTGAGCGAATCCGAGGAACAGGGAGGAGAGGAAGAAATCGAAGCTAACATCTGCAAACGCAAGAAGAAGAGGATTCAGGGGAAGAAGAACAACCAGAGAAGGACTGCACAATAGAAGCATAAACGGGTTAATCGAGAATTTCAAAACGAAGAAAAGTTACCAGATCACAAACATCAAAATAAATACATCAAAAGATAATCCAAAAATCCATCCCTCCACCGATACATTCATCAATTCGTCCATCCATCCATCAATTTATTCATCAATCCATCCATCTATCAATTCATTCATCAATCCATTCATCTATCCATACATCCATGTGGATTAGGCCTAATGGGGAAATCACAAGAAAAAAATACGCCCTTTATTTAACTTCATAGGTGGTGTGAATCGAGTACAAATATCAATAATAATTATGACCATTATTATTATAAAAACAACAACATTACTAATAGTTCACTATTATAATAATAATCATAATAATGCTAACAATTAATAATTATTCGATCATAACTTCAATATTATGTCATAATAGAACGTTTATAAAGTCTCTATATATACACTACACTTAACACTGCACTGAACTCTGAAAATATTCATTTAAAAAAATGGCGGCGATGCTTAAGTGGGGAGTGTTAGCAAACTTAGTATGTTTTTCAGTAAGTCGAAAAATACTATATTACCAATTTTTATCTCTTCAGCATTTTTTTCCAGGTAACTGCCTTTTTAACGGCCCGCACGCCGGTCACAGTAGCCCGTTTTACACGGATTACACACATAACGTTGACCCTTTTTTTTGTAGAATCTGACGACAAAGCACCTTGGCCACCGGGGGTCGCAAGCTCACCAGAGTCAGGTCAGTTTACCCTCACTCCTTTCCAACACTTTTCCCGGTCTCATGAATTTTTTGAAAATTTGAGTACGATCTTCGAATGAACGCATCGTTGAATGAAGGAGAGGCTTACTTTTCTCTTACTCTATCTTATGGTGCGTTTCTCCCCCTCTCTCTTCCTCTCTCCCTGTCACTCTCTGTCTCTCTCAGCTTGAAGGTTCATTCACACCTAGTGAGATGAGTAGAGGGATTTATGCCCCTTTGGAAAACTAGATTTACTATGTCATCTGGAAATTATCTTGTGACAACGAAAAACGTCTTTTAGGGCGACACCATGAGCCCTCTGCTCTTTTGCATCAGACTCCTGCCTCTATCACTCGCACTACACAATTCTCCTGGGTACCTCTGCGGCGACTCTAATCATCACGAGCATAAGGTCACTCATGTATTTTATATGGAAGACCTGAAGATGCCTCTGGTGCAAGCAAACTTCAACTTGCTTCAAATATCGCCAAGGGTTACACAGATAGATTGGTATGGACCATGGATTGGACAAGTGTGCCAAGATTATTCTGAAGCGACGAAAGATTACTGGCGTTCCCGACGACTCTCAGCTTGTGGATATAAGTGTTATTAGACATTTTGACACTGGAGAGACCTATACATTCCTGGGAGTACCCCAAAGCCGCATTTAGGACGTAACATCAGTGAAGGAGTCTCTGCGAAGCAGCTATAAGAATCTTGTTCGACAGATTTGATCTTCAAATCTGTCGCCGTTAAACAAGGTATCTGCGACTAACATGCTTGCCGTCCCGGTTTTACTCTACTCATTTGGAGTGGTACAATGGACGCAGAACGAGCTTATGGCCCTTGATATTGCCAAGCGTAAGATCATGCATATGCATAAGAGCTTGCATATCAAGTTGTCCCTTCCGCAATTATAGATCTCACGCCGTCAAGGCGGACGCGGACTTCTGAATCTCTAATGTCTTCATAACCGAATTGTTCTAAGTGCAGCTTACATCGTTGCAAATGGCAGAGATCCTCTCCTAAAAATGCTCCTAAAACACGAGGTAAAGGAGGTACAGAGGATTCATTTTCGCTGCGATCCAGCCACCTTTTTCGGAACTACGATTTTCGGACAGCAGTGTACATTGCACACTGGAGGCCTGACATCGTTCTCCAAGACTTCGAGAAACAAACTATATTCGTGATCGAATTCTCGGCTCCGACCGACTATAACATCACTGCCGAAGAGAAGCAAAAGGAGGAGAGGTATCAAGAACTTAAAAGGGAACTGCAGCGATTGTACCCAAACAATTCTGTTAAAGTAATTGTCGTTTTAATCGGTGCTCTCGGAGCTGCGAAATTATCACTGTTTCGAAACCTCAAAGCCATACCCGTGTGCCAAAAACATGCCAACGCACTTGCGAGATGTATGCCGAAAGCTGCCATCCTTGGGAGGCTCCGTGTCCTCAAGACACATCAGGATTTCACCGGCATGTCGTCGGGATTTCGTCGTGACCTGTGGCCACCCATCTCACGGTCGTGAGACGTGGCCATAGGTGAGACTTACTGCCGTACTACTGGGAGCCGGTGTCCTTTTCACAAAAGGCAATTGCTCCCAGTGGGACCCTGCAGTGGTTATTATTCGAGATCAAATTCATAATTAGTTCTCAAATGTCCCAACTCTAAAATCAGATATTTCCGATTGGACTCAAACTTGGGTTAAGTGCTGTCCTACTTGACGGTAACTTTACAATACCAAAAACATAGTTTCCCGTTTTGTCAAATAGTGGCCAAGCTGGAGAGGGTGAAATTTTCAAGTTCTTGATAGATAAGCTCTGCTGCACGAATATTTGCTGCTTTCATAAATAATTTTTAGAAATTTAGCCTGGGCGTTTTCGATAGATTTTTTCATAGCCTTTCAATTGGCCATAAACATTTTATGAAAATTTCAAAATTTCATCTTGAGTTATCAAAGTCAAAAATAAAATCGACTTTTTTTGAAGATGGGTACGTTTTTTAAATATCTAGAAAGAAAGCTGAGGTATTTTGCAATAAAATACTTGGAAATTAATGAGGAATTTTTTGTTTTGTTTCGCAGTCTTTCCAAACTCCGTTTTTCACATAATTCGTTTTGATATAGTTTCAAAAAACTGCTCTCTGCGTTCTTTCTTCGAATAGAAAAATTATAATGAAATAGGAAAATTGAAGTTAAGCAGATAAATTGGAATCAGAATTAGGAATTCTGATTTTAATGACGGAACACACAATATAAAATCCAAGGACAAAAACGGGATCACATAAAAATCGAAAATATTAACAAGCCAAATTTGCTTAAATACAATATGGCTCAATAACTAAAGTCAGATTACAATATGAAAGTTCATTAACATAGACTGAGATTAATAAAATACACAATAATATAGTAGCACAGCGGTAAATTACAACCATGGCCACGTCTCACAACCGTGAGATGGGTGGTCATAGGCAACGACGAAAGCACAACGACAGGCCGGCGAAACCCTCGTGTATCTTGAGGACTCGAAGCGACCCAAGGATGATAGCTTTCTGCATCCATCTCGCAAGTGCCTTGGCATATTTTTGGCACGAGGGTATGGCTTTAAGGTTACGAACCAGTGATAGTTTCGCACCTCCGAGAGCACCTATCACAAGGACAATTACTTGTACCGAATATTTTGGGTACAGTCGTTGTAGCTCTCTTTTAAGGTCTTGATACCTCTCCTCTTTTCTTTCTCCTTTGCAGTGATGTTGTTTTCGGACGGAGCCGAGAATTCGATCACGAATATAGTTCGTTTCTCGAAGTCTTAGAAAACTATGTCAGGCCTCGAATGCGCAACGGAGACTGTTGTCCGAAAATCGTATTTCCAGAAAATTTGGCACTTCTCGTTTCGGACAATCGACTCTATCTCCCTTGGAGCGTTCGGCGGGGTAGGGTCGCGGCCAACACCGTAAGAGCGACAAAGATGGCAATAAAGCACTCTTAGGGCCGCATTATGTCTATAGATATACGTTGTTCCTGCGTGCGTCGGACACCCTGATAGTATGTGTTCCAGGTACTCAGCGTGTGCTTGACACGCTCTGCCACTATCACTGGGAACTTTTTGACATAAAATGCGGTTACGGTATGTTAAGATGGAAATGACACCGTCCTGGCATGCGAAAATAAAACCCTCTGTACTTGAATTAAGCCCTGACGATTTGAGGAATGCAAAAGTTTGCTCCTTCGACAAGGACTGTTTTTCTACATTTCTGTGAAAGTTTCCGTGCATTTTCTTGTCGAGTAGCTCTTGGTGTTAATTTTCAACCTCTGCTTTCTTCACTTTGGTTTTTAGAAGTGAAGCATCTAGATGAAGTAAGGCACTTTCTTTAGGAGGGGATCTCTGCCATTCGCAACGATGTAAGCTGTACTTAGAACAATCCGGTTATGAAGACACTGGAGATTCAGAAGTCTGCGTCCGCCTTGACGGCGTGAAATATATAATCGCGGAACTGACGAATTGATATGCAAGCTTTTATGCATATGCATGATCTTACGTGTAGTGACATCAAGGGCCTTAAGCTCGTTCTTCGTCCATTGAAATACCCCAAACGAGTAGAGTAGAGCCGGGACGGCAAGCATGATAGTCGCAGATACCTTGTCCATCCTTGTAGAGCCCCGCGTGCAAGGATAGGGCTGATACTCGGAGAGGTCGCCCGGTAACCCAGAGTCACAGTTTGAGAATCGAAACCGAAAACCGAAATATATATATATCTAAATATATATTCGGTTTTGATTCCTTGGGAATCGAAACAATATTTCTTCTGAATATGGTAACAACTGTGCCTAAAGCTGAATGGCACCTGGGTGAGGTATCTCAAACGGTGACTCTGGAATACCGGGCGACCTCTCAGAGTATCAGCCTTATCCTTGCACGCTGGGTTCTACAAGGATGGACAAACCCTTTTCCCTAGCTGCTCGTGGGAACAACAATGACAACACCAAACATAGTTGTAGGAAGTGCGGTTCAAAACAATCGAACCCGCAGGGCTCCCGACAATGGGTCGGACAACAATGCCGACTACCCTAGAGTTGGGGAAGCCAATCAAGACGGAGACAATGCGATTGGCCGGCAGAATCTCATTACTTTTATGTGGACGCATCGATTCAGGGACAACCTGCTGGAGTGCTATGATACCAGTATGGTCCCTGAACGAAAAGGTTACATGGCGCGACTACATGCTCTACATGCTCTGAGAAACACTCAGAGCTCTCGGATTTTTCGCAAAAACGTTTGCGAAACCGTGCCGAGGACCTCCGGAAAAGGGGTTATATAAGCGGAGCGCCTACTCAACAGCAGCCAGAACAAGCCGGCAACAGAGAAAGAGAGGCGACACTAAGACCAACATCGAACAGGCATCCAATAGAGGAAGAAAGATGCTTTAAGACCCGGAGAAACATCAACATTCAGGTTTCTCCCAAGCCCAAAGATCTGACTTAACTGGATGATGAGCTTCGTGGAGATTTTTCCGAAGAATCCGACCTCTGGACTATCAATTGTAGTGTGTACAATGCAGCGAGAACTTTGGCAGATGCAAAGCGTAAAACAAAACCTACGGTTGATCATAAGACCAAAAGACGAATGCATAAACTCAGCACAAAGATAGGCTGGGCAAGGCATTACGCGTCCCGCACTCAGTGTGTCATTGACTACGGAACATCTGGCAAAAAATCAACAGTTTTTGTCTGACCCATCTCGACTCATCCAAGACCCTCCAGTTACTGTCGACCATCCGCCCAAACCAGAGGAGGTCGAAGCATTTTGGAGAGAAGTCTACGAAGTCCAACATCCACTTGAAGAAGGCTCAAAGAACATAAATAGCTTCAAGGAGCTGTGCAATGCCCTCATAACAGCTAAGGAGGAAGGCCCACCTATCACTACCCAGGAGGTGAAAAACATATTATGAGGCATGAAGAACTATTCCGCTCCGGGACCAGATGGTATCAAGACCTTTTGGTGGAAGAAGTTTCCTTCAACCCCCAGCATCTGGCCCGAATTTTCACATCATATCTAAAGTCGGAAAAGACTATTCCGGAGTGGTTGGTGGAAGGGCGCACAGTGCTCCTGCCGAAGACGGGCAACTTAGCTGACCCTAAGAATTACAGGCCAATAACTTGTCTGAACACACTGTATAAGACCTTCACAGCTATCCTAAATGATAGGATTGTTCGGACAATTGGACCTGTGTGGCGAGAGATGTATGAACAACGTGGCTCAAAGAAAGGCGTAGCAGGATGTCGGGAGATCTTGCTCATCGATAGATGTGTCTGTAAAGACGCAGCATCCTATCAGCGACTTCTATCGATGGCATGGATTGATAACCGGAAAGCTTTCGATTCAACCTCCCATAGACTTATCATCTGTCTGTTGGAAAGCCTAAAGGTTCATCCACACATCGTGAGGTCCATAGAGAGGTTGATGCCGCTTTGGAAAACCAGATTTACTATCTCATCTGGAAAACATCGTGTGATCACTAACAGTATCACCTTTCAGAAAGGTGTGTTTCAGGGCGACACGATGAGCCCTCTCCTCTTTTGCCTCACATTATTGCCACTATCTCTCGCACTTCGCCATTCCGAAGGGTACCTCTGAGGCAAACCTGGAAACCGAAAGCATAAGGTCACTCATGTATTTTACATGGATGATCTTAAGATCTATGCTAGAAATCAAGAGAAACTACATCTAGCTCTAAAAATGGTCAAAGAGTACACTCAAGAGATTGGAATGGAGTTCGGCTTAGAGAAATGCGCCAAGGTTAATTTGAACAAAGGAAAACTTAATGGCATCCCCGAAGATCCTGAGCTCGTTGACAGAAGCGCTATACCACAGAGCCACAGAGCCGCATTCAGGAAGTGACATCTATAAAGGATACTCTCCGATGCAGATACAAACGTCTCATCCGACGGATATGGTCTTCCGAACTGTCGGCGAGGAACAAAGTATCTGCAACGAACATGCTTGCCGTCCTCGTAGTACTCTCTTCATTTGGAGTAGTTCCATGGACGAAGGACGAGCTCAGATCTCTCGATATCGGGTCCCGAAAGGTTATGCACATGAACAAAAGCATGCACCTTAAGTCTTCTGTTCCACGACTTTACATCTCACGCCGTCAAGGTGGTCGCGGAATACTGAATCTTGAATCTCCTCACAACAGGATTATTCTGGGTACAGCACATATGATCGCAAATGGTCAAGACTCTCTTCTTAAAATGGTCAGGAAACACGAAGAAGTGGGCAAAGGGGCGTTTCTGTACAAAGCAGCGGAGGAGGCTGCTGAAACACTCGGTCTTGACTTCAATATTAGGGGTGAGCAAAATGCATCAAATCTTATCCACCTTGAATACTCACTCATGAAGGCCCGGATAAAGAAAGCACAGGAGAAAAACTTCCGCGAACAGCTCCTCGACAAGAGGATGCACGGCATCTTCCACAGAAATGTGGAAGATCAGTCGATGTCGTATGAGCTAACGTTTGCTTTCCTTAGATCACCCGGATTGAAGTTGGGCACGGAGGGCTTCATTTTGGCATGTTAAGACGGTGTAATTTCCACTCTAGCATACCGTCGCCACATTTTGAGCCAATACATTCCCGATGATAGCTGCAGAGCGTGTCATGCACACCCCGAGCATCTAGGACACATACTATCTAGTTGTCCAACTCATGCGGGAACGACCTACATCCAAAAGCACAATGCGGCACTAAGAGAGCTTTTATACCATTTCTGTCACTCTTACGGCATTAGCCCAAATATCTCTCCGCTAAACGCTTCTAGGGAAATAGAGTCAATTGTCGAAAACGAGAAGTTCCGCATTTACTGGAACTTCATATTCTCGACAATAGTTTCTGTTGCGCACTCGAGGCTTGACATAGTTCTCCTTGAGTTCGAGAAACGAACCATGTTCGTTATCGAATTTTCAGCACCAGCTGACAAAACCGTCACAGCCAAGGAGAAAGAAAAGAAAGAGAGGTATAAAGACTTTATAAGGGAGTTGCGACGGTTATACCCGGAATATTCTGTTAAGCTAATTGCCTCAAACATCGGCGCTCTTGGAGGTGCCAAGGTTTCACTAGTTAATAGCCTGAAAAGCATCCCTGCGCGTCAAGAAAATGCTGAGACACTTGCGGGGAAAATGCAGAAGGCGGTCGTCCTTGGGTCGCTCCGTGTCCTCAGGGTGCACGAGACTTTTGCCGGATCATCGTATTGAGTTCGTCGCAGACTGTAGACCCCTATCTCACGGTCGTGAGACGTGGTTACAGCTGACATTTTACCGCGAGTTACAAGGGGTCCCTAAAAATAGGCAATAGTATTTTCTCCTCCGTGATTCTCTCGAAAAGTAGCATCCCATAGGAGAAACGCTAAAGCGCAGACTCGAAAACTCCCACGCGAACGTTCTTACGTAAGCATGGGAGGGCAGAGTGAATAAAAAGCGGGCCCCGAGCGAAAAACGACACTCTATTTTTATCTTTTCTCTACTACAGCTAAAGATCATAGGGTCGAAAACTTTGTGGTACGGACAGAAGGAATCCCTTCATTGCCGTACTACAGCCTGCCTTGAAATAGTCGGTTTTACCGAGGATTTCAAGGCATTTTCGATTGCGATCCTAGCTATGCTAGCCAAACGATTATTCGTGTGCGACTCAGAGCGACTCTTGTGCGTGTGCCATATTTGTGATTTATGTTTGTGTTTTATTTTGCTCTATCTGTGTTTTACTGTGATTCTTTGAAAAATATCTCAATTTATCCCTGCATTTTTGAGAGATAACCTGGTTATACCGGGGGAATCTGTCTGCATTATCGGGAATCATCTGAACGGTTGATTCGTATACTCCTTAATTAGTATTCGCATTCTTGAGAGGTAACCTGGTTTTACCGGGGGACCCTGTCTACATTATCGAATACGAGTTAAGTTTGAGTCTAACTAATATTTAGTTTCTCGAACGAATTATTACTAAAATTATATTGACATTATTGAGCAATAACCTGGTTGCACCGGGGGACTTGGTCTGCATAATTCAATATAATTTATTGAAGTAATCTGTCAATTGTGAGTAAACTGTTTACAACCAGACGAGGAGTTACACCGCTCTACCTGCTTGCGAAAACTCTTACAAGCAAATGCCTGCTTTCTGCAGAGAGAAGTTTTAGTCAAGAAGATTCTAAAATTCTATGATTTCTAAACTCAAGATTTTATCTTGAAAACTGGCTTCGTTCTGAGACGCTCACTTTCTCACTTCCGCCCCAAACTGAGAACAATAGGGCACTACCTGCGTCACGACATTCCTCAGTTACGAGAGCGCCCGGACGTGCTGGAGCGACTCCCTCGCTTCTCGAGGACCGTGCGATCTGAGCGACAGGCAATAAAAGTCAGGTGTGATATTTTGGTGCAAATTAGCCGAATTGAGGATAATCCCTTTTTATAATACAATTATAATCATTAAAGGCATTAACCACAATTTATTATTTGAGGCTTGGCATCAAGAGAAGCACATCTGCGTTTGCAAAGCGTATCCTAGATTTTTCTAAACTCAATACCTACCGAGGTCGTTGAACCCTAAAGCCTAGGCATTCATTTCGAAAATAAATAGTGTGATTTCGAACGAATTTATTCCTTTGATTTAAAGAATAAATTCTCTTATATTATAACTTGTGTGTTCCTTATTTTTAAAGTACGGAGAATCGTTATTCTCTTCATAATTACTCCGCATAGTATTGTAATTTCTTATCAAATATCTGTTATGGATTAAACTTAATTTTGAATTTCACCTTAACGTGAATATAGTACCATGTAAATTCTATGCCAATCTTAGGTTACTGTCATTAGACATTCTGCGTATAAATACTTTTGTGTAATTGCATAAGCTCTTTCTATTAGATATATTCTGAGTCTATAGAAGGCCCGTAGTGCCTCGTATGATTTGTTATTCGTGTAATAAAATAGCCACTAACCGCGTGTCACAGCAACTTCCCGAAGTGCAGCTTACTTGTAAATTTCTATAGGTTTAATTTTCCAGAACACGGTTTTCAACGAGAAATCCGTCATTTCACGTCCGCGTTCTAGGAGTCGTAGTTTTAATAATATAGACTAGGGACTAGAAACCTGTATGTACAAATAGTTCAGCTCAGGGATTACTGAATAAAAACAATTTTGTGAATGGAAATAGAATCTTGTCTTTTCTCCAAAAGAAGCCCCTTTATTTACTTCTCTTATACTTATAAATACTATTAATTAGTTCGATTAACGATAACAGTTAACCCGGCCATAAGCCGCGGGTCGAAATTATGGTTAATTAATTAAATTAACAATAATAATTAACCCGGCCAAAAGCCGC
>CAKNYM010051275.1:153103-166341 GCA_932195095.1 Andricus curvator | reverse complement strand
TTTCGAAATTTGGTTAATTTGATAATTTCGAAATTTATGGTTTAGCAACTTGATGAATTTACAATTTATAAATAAATGTGAAAACTCACGAGTTTTTGAAAAGAAGAATTAAAAAATTGGTAAATTTGGTAATTTCAAAATATATGCCAACAGCCATACCACGCTGAAAAAACCAGTTCTCGTCAGATCACTGAAGTTAAGCAGCGTTGGGCGCGGTTAGCACTTGGATGGGTGACCATTCGAGAAAACTGAGTGCTGTTGGCACATCGTGGGTGTGGTGAGCCCACACTTGTAGTTATTTACTACAAGTTATCAACCTAGAAACACTACCCGAATCGGGTAGTGTCACGCCTACCCCGAAAGGGAAATGGCTTAATGGTATACAGATATAGTTTGACGAGTTGATTTTATAATTTATTTATAAATTTTGCAATTTTGGAAATAAATTTCCGAAGAAAGGAGTATTAAAGCTTTATAATTCCAAACTTGGTACATTATAAAAATAGAAAATTAGTTTTTTGTGTGATCAGATAAACATAGAATTTATAAATAAATTTGCTAAAAATCCAGTTCTAAAATTTGAGAATTTCAAATTTAGTAAATTTTGTAATATTGAAATTTATTGTCCAGCGACTTGATGAATTTATAGTTTATAAATAAATGTTAAAGCTCACGAGTTTCTAAAACGAAGAATTTGAAATTTGGTAAATTTGGTAATTTCGAAATTGGGTAAATTTGATAATTTCGAAATGTATGGTTTAGTAACTTGATGAATTTATAGTTTATAAATGAATGCGAAAGCTTTCAAGTTTTTAAAACAAAGAATTTAAAATTTAGTAATTTCAAAATTTACAGATTGACGAGGTGATCAATTTATAATTTAATTATAAATTTGACAATTATATTTGTTTATAAAATAATTTGATGTTGATTTTTTTGTCTACTGGTATAAAATAAATATTTTTGAATATTGATTTAAGACCAGTAGACAAAAAAAAACAATCAACATCAAATTATTTAATACAATTTATCTGGTCAAAATCATAACATCAAAAATATAAAACATTCGTATATTTGTTTATAGTTATAAAAAAATATAATCACAACCAAAAAGTCATATTATGATCAGAATTTTATTTCGCAATTTATGAAAATTACACATCACTGCTATTCCAGTTCTCCCTTCTTAACTCTCTTAATTCAAGATGCATTTATAGTTGCACATTGCACAACTTGATAATAGCGATAATAGCTCAGACTCAAGAAACAGCTCCAGTTGCGAATTAGTTATCGCCACAAGTGCACAAGTGCAGCTTGATAAGTCGAATTCTAACGAAAAATTAAAAATTTAATTTAAAAAAGTCGAAATTAAGTTTGATAAAATATCTCATCTTTAAATGGCACTAAATATTTAAATTAATTTTCAAAAAATTGAAAAAAATGGCTTCAATACTATCATTGGCGATTATTATTATCGCTGTTATCATCAATAGCGAAAAAAGTGATGGTGCACGAATTTTGGGTATTTTTCCGCTACACGGAAAAAGTCATTTCGTTCTGTGCGAGCAACTGATGAAAACTTTGGCCCAAAAAGGACATCAAGTCGATGTGATTAGCCACTTTCCCTTGAAAAAACCTTTTCCCAATTATAAGGATTTTAGTTTGGAAGGTACGCTGCCACAAATTATAAACAATGTTTCTTTCGCTGAAATGCAAGGTTTTGCGTCCGGAAATTTGGCACATTTTATGGACATTTGTGGAGATAAAATATGTGAGCTGTTAAAACATCCAGCGATCAACAACATCATTAAAAATCCACCAAAAGATCCGCCTTACGATCTCGTCATCGTAGAGGTAATTGTGATTTATTCTTTAAATTTAAAAAAATTATTATCTATAATAAAATTTCAAAAACTCAGTTTTTCTCATTTTTCATCTAAATTTACAACCGTATTGAAAGAAAGTCTCAAACGAAAGTTGTAGATCCAGAAAAGTGAAAGATTTACTGTTCCCATTCTTTTTTTTGTAGGATCAAGCGTTTTAGAGAAAACATTGAAGGAATAGACGAAAATGAGATTGAAAGATCCATTTTTTTCATTTTTTTATTTTTCTTCAAAACAGTTGGTCATACAAACAAAAGTCAGAAAAAAAAATTAATTTTCAATTTGCCAAATGTACCAAATTTGAAATGATAAAGTTTTAATACTCATTTCTGTGGAAATTTATTTCAAAAATTGCCAAATTTACTATTCTATTCTAAATTTATCAACTCGTCAACCTGTAAATTTTGAAAATACCACATTTTAAATTCTTCGTTTTAAAAACTCGTGAGCATTCACATTTATTTATAAACTATAAATTCATCAAGTTGCTAAACCATAAATTTCGAAATAATCAAATTTACCAAATTTTGAATTCTAAAATTTATAAGCTGGATTATTTCCAAATTTATTTCAAAAATTGCCAAACTTGTCAAATTTAAATTTCTCAAACTTGAAAAGTTGGTTACTTGTCAATTAATTTATAGATTTTAAATTTTTCAAGTCGCTAAACAATAAATTTCAAAATTACAAAATTTACAAAATTTACCAAATTTGAAATTCTTCATCTTACAAACTCGTGAGTTTCCACATTTATTTACAAACTATAAATTCATCAAGTTGCTAAACCATAAATTTCGAAATTATCAAATTTACCAAATTTTAAAATTCAAAAGCTGGATTCTTTCCAAATTTATTTGAAAAATTGCCGAACTGGTCAAATTTAAATTTCTAAAATTTAAAACGTTTGTTACTTGTCAATTAATTTATAAATTCTAAATTTTTCAAGTCGCTAAATAATAAATTTCAAAATTACAAAATTTACCATATCTGAAATTCTAAAATTTTAGAACTGGATTCTTAGCAAATTTATTTATAAATTCTATGTTTATCTGGTCACACAAAAAAATTTATTTTCAATTTGCCAAATGTACCAAGTTTGAAATTATGAAGTTTTAATACTCATTTCTTTGGAAATTCATTTCAAAAATTGCCAAATTTACTATTAAAACTATTTGAATTTACTACTAAAATAAAAAAATTAAAAATGAGATCGAAAGATCCATTTTTAATTTTTTTATTTTTCTTCAAAACAGTTGGTCATACAAAAAAAAGTCAGAAAAAGACAAAAATGATTTTAGCAAATTGAAAATTAATTTTTTTTGTGTGATCAGATAAACATAGAATTTATAAATTAATTTGCTAAGAAATTTTAGTTCTAAAATTTTAGAATTTCAAATTTGGTAAATTTAGTACACTTCGTAATTATGAAATTTATTGTTTAGCGACTTGATAAATTTAGAATTTATAAATTAATCGACAAGTAACCAACTTTTCAAATTTTAGAAATTCAAATTTGACAAGTTTGGCAATTTTTGAGATAAATTAGGAAAGAATCCAGCTTTTAAATTTGATAATTAGAAATTTGGTGAATTTGATAATTTCGCAATTTATGGTTTAGGAACTTGATGAATTTATAGTTTATAAATAAATGTGGAAACTCACGAGTTTTTAAAACGAAGAATTTCAAATTTGGTTAATTTAGTAAATTTTGAAATTTATTGTTTTGCGACTTGAAAAATTTATAATTTATAAATTAATTGACAAGTAACAAAAACTTTTCAAATTCTAGAAATTTAAATTTCACAAGTTTGGCAATTTTTGAAATAAATTAGGAAAGAATCCAGCTTTTAAATTTTAGAATTTAAAATTTGGTAAATTTGATAATTTCGAAATTTACGGTATAGCAACTTGATGAATTTTTAGTTTCTAAATAAATGTGAATGCTCACGAGTTTTTGAAGCGAAGAATTTAAAATTTGGTCTATATAGTTTGACGAGTTGATAAATTTATAATTTAATTATAAATTTCGCAATTGTGGAAATAGATTTCCAAAGAATGAAGTATTAAAACTTTATAATTTCAAACTTGATACATTTGATAAATTGAAAATTAATTTTTTTTTGTGACCAGATAAACACAGAATTTATAAATAAATTTGCTAAGAACCCAGTTGCAAAATTTTAGAATTTGAAATTTGGTAAATTTTGTAATTTTGAAATTTATTGTTTAGCGACTTGATAAATTTAGAATTTATAAATTAATCGAAAAGTAACCAACGTTTTTAATTTTAGAAATTCAAATTTGATAAGTTTGGCAATTTTTGAAATAAATTTGGAAAGAATCCAGCTTTTAAATTATAGAATTTGGTAAACTTGATAATTTCGCAATTTATGGTTTAGCAACTTGATGAATTTAAAGTTTATAAATAAATGTGAAAACTCAAGAGTTTTTAAAACGAAGAATTTCAAATTTGGTTAATATAGTAAATTTTGTAATTTTGAAATTTATTGTTTAGCGACTTAAAAAATTTAAAATTTATAAATTATTCGACAAGTAACCAACTTTTCAAATTCTAGAAATTTAAATTTGACAAGTTTGGAAATTTTTGAAATAAATTTGGGAAGAATCCAGGTTTTAAATTTGACAATTTAAAATTTGGTAAATTTGGTATTTTCAAAATTTACAGGTTGCCGATTTGATAAATTTATAATAGAATAGTAAATTTGGCAATTTTTGAAATAAATTTCCAAAGAAATGAGTATTAAAACTTTATAATTTCAAATTTGGTACATTTTCCAAATTGAAAATTAATTTTTTTGTCTGACCAGATAAACATAGAATTTATAAACAAATTTGCTAAGAACCCAGTTCTAGAATTTTAGAATTTCAAATTTGGTAAACTTAGTAAATTTTGTAATTTTGAAATTTATTGTTTAGCGACTTGAGAAATTTAGAATTTATAAATTGATTGACAAGTAACAAAATTTGTAAATTTTAGAAATTTAAATTTGATAAGTTTGGCAATTTTTGAAATAAATTTGCAAAAAACTCAACCTTTAAACTTTAGAATTCAAAATTGGGTAAATTTGGTATTTTCAAAATTTATAGATTGACGAGCTGATAAATTTATAATATAATAATAAATTTGGCAATTTTTGAAATAAATTTCCAAAGAATAGAGTATTAAAACTTTATAATTTCAAATTTGGTACATTTTGCAAATTGAAAATTAATTTTTTTTCTGACCAGATAAACATAGAATTTATAAATAAATTTGCTAAGAACCCAATTCTAGAATTTCAGAATTTCTAATTTGGTAAATTTAGTAAATTTTGTAATTTTGACATTTATTATTTAGCGACTTGATAAATTTAGAATTTATAAATTAATTGACAAGTAACCAACTTTGTAAATTTTAGAAATTTAAATTTGATAAGTTTTGCAATTTTTGAAAAAAAATTTGTAAAGAATCCAGCTTTTAAATTTTAGAATTTGAAATTTGGTAAATTTGATAATTTCGAAATTTATGGTTTAGCAACTTGATGAATTTATAGTTTTTAACTAAATATGAATGCTCACGAATTTTCGAAACGAACAATTTAAAACTTGGTAAATTTGGTATTTTCAAAATTGATAGATTGATGAGTTGATAAATTTATTTATATAATAATATTAAATTAGGCAATTTTTGAAATAAATTTCCAAAGAATAGAGTATTAAAACTTTATAATTTCAAACTTGGTACATTTGATAAATTGAAAATTAATTTTTTTGTGTGACCAGATAAACACAGAATTTATAAATAAATTTTCTAAGAACCCAGTTCTACAATTTTAGAATTTCAAATTTAGTGAATTTTGTAATTTTGAAATTTATTGTTTAGCGACTTGAAAAATTTAGAATTTATAAATTAATCCACAAGTAACCAACTTTTTAAATTTTGGAAATTCAAATTTGATAAGTTTGGCAATTTTTGAAATAAATTTGGAAATAATTCAGCTTTTAAATTGTAAAATTTGAAATTTTGTGAATTTGATACATAATTTCGCAATTTATGGTTTAGTACCTTGATGAATTTATAGTTTATAAATAAATGTGGAAACTCACGAGTTTTTAAAACGAAGAATTTCAAATTTGGTTAATATAGTAAATTTTGTAATTTTGAAATTTATTGTTTAGCGACTTAAAAAATTTAAAATTTATAAATTATTCGACAAGTAACCAACTTTTCAAATTCTAGAAATTTAAATTTGACAAGTTTGGAAATTTTTGAAATAAATTTGGGAAGAATCCAGGTTTTAATTTTGACAATTTAAAATTTGGTAAATTTGATACTTTCGAAATTTATGGTTTAGCAACTTGATGAATTTTTATTTTATAAATAAATGTGAATGCTCACGAGTTTTTGAAACGAAGAATTTAAAATTTGGTAAATTTGGTATTTTCAAAATTTATAGGTTGACGAGTTGATGAATTTATAATATAATAATAAATTTGGCAATTTTTGAAATAAATTTCCAAAGAATAGAGTATTAAAACTTTATAATTTCAAACCTGGTACATTTGGCAAATTGAAAATTAATTTTTTTGTGTGACCAGATAAACATAAAATTTATAAATGAATTTGCTCAGAACCCAGTTCTAAAATTCTAGAATTTCAAATTTGATAAATTTAGTAAATTTTGTAATTTTGAAATTTATTGTTTAGCGACTTGAAAAATTTAGAATTTATAAATTAATTGACAAGGAGCCAACTTTTCAAATTTTAGAAATTTAAATTTGATAAGTTTGGCAATTTTTGAAATTAATTTGTAAAGAATCCAGATTTTAAATTTTAGAATTTGAAATTTGGTAAATTTGATAATTTTGAAATTTATGGTTTAGATGAATTTATAGTTTATAAATAAATGTGAATCTTAATCTTTAAATTAAAAAAAATTATTATGCGTAATAAAATTTCAAAAACTCAGGTTTTCTCATTTTTCTTCTAAATTTACAACCGTATTGAAAGAAAGTCTCACACGAAAGTTGTAGATCCAGAAAAGTGAAATATTTACTGTTGGTATTCTTTTTTTGTAGGATCAAGCGTTTTATTGAACCAAAAATAGAAGGAATAGAAGAAAATGAGATCGAAAGATCCATTTTTTATTTTTCATTTTTTTTTCAAAACAGTTGGCTATACAAACAAAAGTCAAAAAAAGAAGAGGTGTAGTATTTTCAGATCTACAATTTTTGTATAGATTGTTTTTCACTACCGTTGGAAATTTAAACGAAAAATGAAAAAAAATGATTGCTCCGCTTATGTTAGTTTTAATGTTGACAAAAAAAAATTAAGGTAGTTCAAAAATACCATTTTTTTCAAATCGTAATGATACCCTATAAAATTTGTCTTTTGCTTGTTTAATTTTTTTTATCAACAACAACAATCAAGCGCAACTTCAAAACGTAAAAAATCAGTTTTTCTATTTTTTCAGCGAAATTTCCAAAGGGATCGAAAAAAGTTTTATATTGTAGAAAGAGTAAAAAGAAATTCAAAAAAATAAGACATACATTTTTCGTAAATTTTCTTCAACGAAATAGTTGAATTTTTTTGTATAACTTGATGATTAGTCGATAATTAGTGCGCACTAATTACCCTTTTTCAGAAAAATAGGATTTTTCTTCTAATATAACTATTTGATTGAATTTTCAAAATTTTCCCTAATCGCGAATAGCGACTGAAAAAAAATTTTTTTGTTCAAAATTCAACTACTGTTAGTTTGCAGGGAAACTACGTTGTCAAATAATTTTTTTTATGTTGATGCTTCATCATTTTAGTTGAAAATCATTTTTTCTTGTTCAAAATTTAACTACTCTTAACATTTTTCTAACTGCAAAATTAAATATTCATGTTTTGTTGAACATTAAAAATTAAAATTATTTTACTTATAATTATAGTTTATTAAATGTTTTTAAAAAATTAAAATTTTAAATTATATTTTAAATTATATTTTGAATCATCTTTATTTTATAATAATAATAATCTTCTTCAGTTGAAAATTCAATATTTGGTTGAAAATTCATGTATTTTATTAAAAATTAATCTTTTTTTTTTCGTAGAAACTTAATCTTCTTGTTTCAAAATTAGTTGTTTTTTTAAATTGAAAATCAAATTTTCAACTAAAAATTTAACTATATCATGTTTGTTTGAACATTAATCTTCTTCATTTGAAAATTCACCTTTTTGCTTGAAAATTCAACTATTAGGTTAAAAATTCCATCAAAAAATAAAATATTTGGTTGAACATACATGTATTTTTAAAATTTTTTCAAGGAATCTGTATTATCATCAGAGAATAACAGAAATTTTTAACGTCTTCTCAGACCAGATGGAGATATGTATTAAAAATTATTCTAATTAATTTTTGCCTGAATAAAGATTTTCTCCTCTCGCTCCGCTGGGAATCGAACCTCAGAACTTCCGATTGCCAATCGGGTGCTTTCACATTAAGCTACTAGAGACATCGACTGAAGAAACATTTTTCAGAAAATACACGCATTATTTTGCTAGATGGTACAAGTTAAATTTTTCAAGGAATCTGTATTATCATCAGAGAATAACAGAAAAATTTTAATGTCTTTTCAGACTAGATGGAGATACGGAGAAGATCTTTTTTTAGAAAAAATTAATTAAAATAATTTTTTATTCATATCTCCATCTGGTCTGAGAAGACGTTAAAAATTTCTGTTATTCTCTGATGATAATACAGATTACATTTCTGTTATTCTCTGATGATAATACAGATTACATTTCTGTTATTCTCTGATGATAATACAGATTCATTGAAAAATTTAACTTGTACCATCTAGAAAAATAATGCTTGTATTTTCGGAAAAAAATTTCTTCTCTCGATCTCTCTAGTAGCTTTTTTTTATTGAATATTAATCTTTTTAGTGACTTATTCACCGTTTTGGTTCAAAATTCATCTATAAGGTTGAAAATTCAATTAAACATTTAAATATTTGGTTGTAAATTCATGTATTTTCTTTAAAATAACTCTTTTTTTGGTAGAAAATTAATTTTTTTTTGTCGAAAATTCATTTCTTTGCTTGAAAATTAGTTTTTCTATTAAAAATTTATTTTTTAACAAAAAATATAACCAAATTTTTTTGGGAACTTTTTTTATAGACATTTAATCGTTTTGGTTGAAAACTCTTTTTTTGTGAAAATAAAACTTTTTCGTTAAAAATTTATTTTCTTTGGTTAAAAACTTATTTCGATAACCGAAAATGAAAATATTCTATTTGTTGTTAAAAATTCATTTTTTAGTTGAAAATTCATCTATGAGCTTAAAAATTCACTTAAAAGTTAAAATACTGTGTTGAAAATTCATGTATTTATTTTAAAAATTATTCATTTCTGGTAGAAAATTAATCTTTTTGGCTGATATTTAATTTCTTTGGTTGAAAATTAGTTTTTCATCTTATTGAGAAATTACTTATTCTAACTAAAAATTTAACTATTTTACTTTTTGTCGAATTTGGTTTTATAGAAATTTATTTTTTCGGTTGAAAATTCATCTGTTTGGTTGAAAATTCAACTATTTCCTGTAAAATTTATTTTATTTGATTAAAAACTTATTTCTCTAACTTAAAATTAAATTATTCTATTTTTTGTTGAAAAGTTATCTTTTTTAGTTCAAATTTCTATTTTGTTGAAATTTTCTTTTTTTTGTAGAAAAATCATCTTCTCGACTGCAAATTCAACTATTTGGTTAAACTTTTAGCTTTTTCATTGAAGATGCATCAGTTTAGTCAAAAAAATTTTTTTTTCAAATGATTTTTTTTTACTAAAAATGTAGCTTCTCCACTTTTGCTAGAAAATTGATTTTTTTTCAGTTAAAAATTCACTCATTTTGTTGATAACTCGACTAGAAGTTGAAATAATTTCTGGGTTTTAAATTCAACTTTACTTTTCAAAAATTCGTCTTTATGGCTGGAAAACTCAACATTTTGGATATGATTTTTTTCTTTACTGATTGAAAAATCTTTCTTCGTTGGAAATTCAACTCTTCTGTTAAAAATTCATGTATTTTGGTTTAATTTCACAGTTTTTTATTGAAAATTACAATATTTTTTGGTGACAAAATTAACTATTATATTTTTTGTTGAGAATTCACCTATTTTTTAAAGAAAGATGGATCGCATTTCGAATTTTATTTTGTAATTTAATTTTTCTATAATACGGTTGGTTATAAAAAAATAGGATCAGAAACTTGTGTATACAAATTTTTTCTTCCGAAAATCAGTTTTTATAATTTTAATCTAAATTTCCGAAAATACTGAAAAAAAGTTTTGGATAAAACTTGTAGATCTAGAAAAATTATACATTTTTTGTTTTCTGACTTTTTTGTATAATCAACCGTTTTGGAAACAAAATACGAAGAACATTAAAAAATCAATCAAGTTTCGAATTACATGTTTTATTTTATTTTTAAATTATCTTCAAACCAGTTGAATATAAAAAAAAGTAAAACCTAAGAAAAATTGTAGTATTTTTAGATACTCAACTTTTTTATCAAACTTTTGAAAAATGAAAAAAACTGTTTATTATCATCTTTATTACCATTGCGCTTATCTTTAATGATATTTTTTGTTAATAGTAGAGTGTTTATTATCCCAAAAGGCATCTTTATAGTATTATTTCGATCTAAAAAAAATAGCTTTTTCCAACCTCACTTAGTAATTATATACCTTTGTAAGAATCGACATTTTTCATTATTATTAATTATTAATAAATGCAATTCACGATGATGTAAAAATCTAGTAGCTACTACATCTGTTTACGTCACTCTTAGAATCGCAAAAGGTTACATAATTGTCATTATGTGCATGTCAACAATTTTTGCGAGAAAAATTCATTTTTAATTATTGATGAATATGGTTTTTTTCTCTATTATCTAATTTTGATTAGTGCGCACTTGCAATCTTGAAATTTATTTTTTTGGCCACTGTATAAACTTTGAATTTATAAATAAATTTGCAGAGAACCCAGTTTTGAAATTTTTAAATTTACAATATGGTAATTTTCAAAATTATAGTATGGGTACTTGATAAATTTTTAATTTATGAACAATTTGGCAATGAACTCAGTTTTGAAATTTCATAATTTAGAATACAGTACATTTGTTAATTTCGAAATAATTTTGAAAAAAGCCCAGTATTGAAATTTTAAAATGTTAAATTTGGTTTTTGAAATTTATAGTATGGCGACCTAATAAATTTATAATTTATACATTAATTTGCAGAAACCCAGTTTGAAAATGTTAGAATTTCAAATTTAGTACATTTGGTAATTTTCAAATAATGAAAGGAACCTTGTTTGAACATTTAAGAATTATAAATGTGGAGAATTTGACAATTTAGAAATTTATTTTTCAATGACTAGGTACACCTAAAATTGATTACTAATATTGAAAAACTCAGTTTTGAAATTTTAAAATTTACAATTTGGTAAATTTGGTAATTTTCAAAATTATTGTATGGGTATTTGATAAATTTTGAATTTATCAACAATTTGGCGATGAACTCAGTTTTGAAATTTTATAATTTAGAGTACAGTACATTTGTTGATTTCAAAATAATTTTCAAAAAAGCCCAGTATTGAAATGTTAGAATGTTAAATTTGTAAATATTGAAATTTATAGTATGGCGACCTAACCAATTTATGATTTATACATTAATTTGCAGAAACCCAGTTTGAAAATTTGAGAATTTCAAATTTGTTACATTTGGTAATTTTCAAATAAAGCAAAGAACCCAGTTTTGAAATTTTAGAATCATAAATGTGGAGAATTTGACAATTTAGAAATTTATTTTTCAATGACTAGGTACACCTAAAATTGATTACTAAATATAGAAAAACTCAGTTTTGAAATTTTAAAATTTACAATTTGGTAAATTTGGTAATTTTCAAAATTATAGTATGGGTACTTGATAAATTTTGAATTTATCAACAATTTGGCAATGAACTCAGTTTTGAAATTTCAGAATTTAGAATACAGCAAAATTGGTTAATTTTGAAATAATTTTGAAAAAAGACCAATATTGAAATTTTAAAAGGTTAAATTTGGTTTTTGAAATTTATAGTATGACAAACTAATAAATTTATAATTTATATAATAATTTGCAGAAACCAGTTTAAAAATTTTATAATTTCAAATTTGGTACATTTGATAATTTTCAAATAAAGCAAGGAACCTTGTTTGAAAATTTAAGAATTATAAATGTGGAGAATTTGGAAATTCAGATATTTATTTTTTGATTATTAGATACACCTAAAATTGATTACCAAATATAGAAAAACTCAGTTTTGAAATTTTAAAATTTACAATTTGGTAAATTTGGTAATTTTCAAAATTATAGTATGGGTACTTGATAAATTTTGAATTTATCAACAATTTGGCAATGAAATCAGTTTTGAAATTTTACAATTTAGAATACAGTAAATTTGTTAATTTCAAAATAATTTTGAGAAAAGCCCAGTATTGAAATTTTAAAAGGTTAAATTTGGTTTTTGAAATTTATAGTATGGCGACCTAATAAATTTATGATTTATACATTAATTTGCAGAAACCCAGTTTGAAAATTTTAGAATTTCAAATTTGGTACATTTGGTAATTTTCAAATAAAGCAAGGAACCTTGTTTGAAAATTCAAGAATTATAACTGTGGAGAATTTGGCAATTTAGACATTTATTTTTCGATGACTAGATACACCTAAAATTGATTACTAAATATAGAAAAACTCAGTTTTGAAATTTAAAAATTGAGAATTTGGTAAACTTGGTAATTTTCAAAATTATAGTATGGGTACTTGATAAATTTTGAATTTATGTAAAATTTGACGATGAACTCAGTTTTGAAATGTTATAATTTAGAATACAGTAAATTTGTTATTTTCGAAATAATTTTGAAAAAAGCCCAGTATTGAAATTTTAAAAGGTTAAATTTGGTTTTTGAAATTTATAGTATGGCGACCTAATAAATTTATAATTTATACATTAAATTGCAAAAACCCAGTTTGAAAATTTGAGAATTTCAAATTTGGTACATTTGGTAATTTTCAAATAAAGCAAGGAACCTTGTTTACAAATTTAAGAATGATAAATGTGGAGAATTTGGCAATTTAGACATTTATTTTTCGATGACTAGATACACCTAAAATTGATTAGCAAATATACAAAAACTCAGTTTTCAAATTTTAAAATATACAATTTGGTAAATTTGGTCATTTTCAAAATTATAGTATGGGTACTTGATAAATTTTGAATTTATCAACAATTTGGCAATGAAATCAGTTTGGAAATTTTAGAAT